>JAVQJF010023280.1:0-17679 GCA_036023855.1 Gadopsis marmoratus | reverse complement strand
GGAGAGGGTGGAGAAAAAAAGACAGCGGGGGAGGGGGGGGAGGTTTGCTGCGAGATGTGAAGGAGGGTGTAGAGTAGCCTACAAGAGAGGCGGCGAAAGGCGAAAGCGAGGGCGAGATGCTGCGAGATCAAGGGAGACAGAGGGAGACAAAGACGGGGAGTGAGAAGGGGAGATGTAGAGAAAGAGGAGGAGAGGAGAGAATGTGAGATCGAGGGCTCGGAGACGGGGAGAGGAAGAGTGGGAGGGAGCGGGAGAGACAGATTGAAGCTGTAAGATCAAGGCAGATGTGAGGGAGGAGAGGGGGGAGGAGGGCAGGGGATACAGAGGCGAGGCAAACGGAGAGATGCAGGGAGGAGAGGAGAAACGGAGATCGTTATCGCGGGGCCGTGCTGCCTATTGATTTGCGTTAGTGTCTCGAGCCGGTGAAATAACTGCGGTGCCGGGGTGCAGACTCCCTCGTCATTAGCAAACGCCGCTGTCAAGACGCCTGCGTGCGTGTTGGTGCGTGACCATATGACATGTTTGATGTCCACACGATACAGACCAAGAGAAGTACAAAGACAGAAAAAAAGTAGAGAGACACAGTGACAAAGTTATAGCACTTTATGTGAGAGAACGACAGATAAAAAAAGAGATCCAGCAGTCTGTGTCAGGCTGGATCTCTCACTTCAGGTGACAGATCTATCGGTCACTTCTCACAGGTGGATGACGAGAGTTAAGTTAACTCTCACTCTCTTTTCCTCATGTGGTGCAGTGTGATGGTGGCGCTGGCGTGCGTGTCGGTGCGTGTGTGTGTGTGTGTGTGTGTCTCGCCAGGGACCAGGGAAGTGTGAATATGGCTGTGGAACTGTGCCAACCCAGCTCGGGAGCTGGAGAGGAAGGAGGGACGAGGAGGAGAAAAGAGAAAGACAGAGAGGAATGAAGAGGAGGAGGAGGAGATGAAGAGGAGAGGGGGAAAACTCCATCCTTTTGTTCTTCGTTGATGAAAGGAGGAATTGGATCCTCTACTCCCACTCTCGCTTTCTCTCTTGATGACGAGCCTTGATGTGTTAGGGTGAGCGAGCAGGAGGGACACACACACACACACACACACACACACACACACACACAGTGCCTTATACCACTCAACTAAGACCCAAATGACTCCTCGCTCACTAATTAAACTTTAATCTCCAATAGCGCGCAAATTACCTGCCATGCAACTGAGCGCTGAACTACAGGGATACAGGGAGGGAGGGAAGGAGGGATGGACAGATGAAGGAAAGGATAGTCGGAGTGAAGGTCACACTCCACCTGCAAGACAGAAAAGGGAAATATTTTCTCTGTCTCTTCTACTTATCTGTGTCCTCTGTATTTACGCCTACATCTGTGTTGTTTGTATGTGTGTACATGAGGCACTATAGCTGTAAATGGAGGAAGCGGTTGGTGCCTCACTGTCTGAGCCAGTCAATGTTCCCCCTCTCACCTGAATGTTATCACACATACACAGACACACACACACACACACACACACACACAAACATGAAGTTGACGCTAGCCAAGTCCTCCTCTGGCTGGCCTTGTTCCCATCTCTCTCTTATAGACACAGCCTAGAACATACACATACGCACACACACACACACACACACACACACACACACACACACACACACACACACAAACACACATGCATACACACTCCGCCATTTTGTGCCACACAGCAGAGGGCATCATAGCTGTGTGTGCGCGTGTGTGTCACTTGGTTAATCACAAAGAACTAACGATAATTACCACCATTTTCCTACCTGTCCCTTTCCAAGCCTGACTCTCAGGATGTGTGTGTGTGTGTGTGTGTGTGTGTGTGTGTGTGTATGGCATGACTGAGCCACAAAAAAAACACTAACGCGAAATCCTAAACCACCCCAACATGCCACATTTACCAGCTACTACAGTTCCTATGCAGCTGTTTAGACAACACACGAGGTCGTTGAGGACGATGAAATTAAATATATTAAAATTCTACACATAACTGGCAAATGAGTGGCAAGCCTGGCACTTGACATGCTGCCTAAAGCTCAGTCTAATTTGCAGTTTGGATGCTCCTGCTTGAGTGAACGAAGGCATTTTGTCTTTTGCCACCTACTGCTTTTGCCAGGTTTCCCCATTTGTCAGATGAAACACTGAGCACCGCGAGGTTTACGTACTTCTTCTGTTTGAAAAGTTTAAAAAGTAAGAATCCCTTCTCAGATGCAACATCATATATCATCAATCTGAGATTGAGGACAGTGTGCTAAACCTTGCTGGAAGGATACAATGTGCATGATTATAGCAGTATAACATGTAGGAGAGCGCAATCATGAAAACAATGATTGCAACAACAAGTGTTTTGGAAGTTGAGAAAAACACAGTGTGTTTTGGATGATTATATTTCATTCTCCTCCATTAATGCCTCTTTCAGAAATCTCATTTTGATTGCTGAATGTCAATAAATGCTCTAGAAAGGGCACCTTCCTCTTTGGTTTTCTTTGTCTGGCACCAAAGCCTGATGTTTAGAAATATGTAAAAGTGTTTTAATTGTAGCTGTGAGTGTTAAGACACAGTGTAACCACAGTGTCTATGTTCACGCCACAGATGACATTGAACGTTTATTACCAAACATTGTGTGAATTGTGTTTTAAAGCCAAATTTTCTCTAATCTACACACAGGTGGTGAGTGAAGGACATCAACTGAATTAACCATAATGGAGGTACCATTTTGTATATTAACTGCTGCTATTGCTGCTCCAATATCCCGGGATGAAATGACTGAGTAAATACTGCAGTGCTAATGCAGGACCAGGGAGCTGAGCATAAGCTATGTTGCGAACACTTTTATCTTAACTACCTTACGATACCAGTGAGTGCACATATTTTTAGCCTGGGTGGTGCCGATGGGAATTCAAACCTCTAAACTCTGAGCGCGTTAGTGCCGCACTCTGTCATCTGTGCAGTCAAGTCACACGCCGGAACAAAAGATGGAGTAACTCCATCCAGTGCAGTCCGCTGTCAAGACTGCTCGTGCTGATGTTACAGTGAAGGGTGTCTTCACAGTGCGTATTACCTACAGTTGGTGGTGAGGTTCGCAGTGGGTAATATCAGGGGACAATCAAGGATATGCCCGTCATGCAAGGTTGGCGGTGTGTGTTTTAGTGTGTGCGTAGGTGGTGCCGCTGTCCTGTTGGGTGTGTGTGTGTGCACTGCCCGCCATGCGTGACTAGACAGAGTCAGGTGTTCTGGGAGGGGCATTGGCACAACGATGCGCCCATATGCTTGTGACTGAGTGGCGGGCACAGGGAGGGCACAGCGAGGAGCCGGGGACGGATCTGCACTACGCCTGCGGTGCATGACTTCATCCCTCCTGCAGGCAGAAGGGGAACGGGGACTAAGAGAGGCTGACTGACTCAGAGGGTGTGAAAGGATGCAGCTGGATGGAAATAAGGGAGAGTAAAAAGATACAGATAGACACAGCAGGAATGAGAGGGAACAAACATAACAGAATGACAGAATATAAGATAAACCACTACATTGCCGCATATAAAATATCTGCATTTTGTTATTTTGCTCACTCTTTTTTGCATATGTCTACTCAATCAAGGCTGTTCAATGTAATTTTATGACTTTCTGTGGCCTACATGGACACGTCCAGAGCCTACACGCAGTTAATTTTTCGCCTGTCAGCTCTGCACTGCATCCTTTCCGAGAGCCCTGGGACAGCAGATATGTACTTTCATGATTATCTCGTGTCACAAGTACACAACTGTGATCCATCAAATGCATGTGTTTGGTTAAGTAGCCTAAATCTTTAGCAATTAGATCATAAGTAATACTAGTATAAATGTGTGTGAGTGTGCCACAACAAGGCAGCTTGGTGAGTGGATTCAGTGACAGCTCTGTGTGCTGCTGCTTTGGTCCCATCTGAACACAAATACACCATGCTGACAATACTACAAGACACACACTCTCTCTCTCTCTCTCTTTTTCGCCAATACATACACATTCCTAAATCTGTAGGAGGCTGCATCTGGATCGGGATGTATGCTAGTTGCTTTCCACTGGGGTTGCAGACATGACCACATGCGTCCGTATGCACACAAATTCAAGTGTGCTCACATGCACACACACACACACACACTTACACACCTACACACACACACACACACACACACACACACACACACACACACACACACACAGAAGGTCAGTCTGCATCTCGTCTGATGACTGTTGGCAGGTGATAGGATAGCTGTTGGTTTGATATGTTTACTGAGGAGGTAATTATGCTAACCTTCCATCCATCTGTCATGTAAAGTTTGCTAGCTTATCTGCTCCACCCTTCACCTAGCAACCAACCTGCAGCCAATTAGTGCCAAGCCATCCTTGTTTCCTTGGCAACACACCACTGGCCTCCTAACATACAGTATATCCATTCAGGGACCTAAACACGTAAGGCAAAACTGACTTTTGCTATCTAGCGCCCGCTGTGGAGCTTAGTGAAGCATTTTAACATCAATAAATCATTACAACATTCATTTTGAGACGTGTTCTGATGGTAAACAAAGCGCCGAGAAGATTGGCAGCAGCTTCCAATGTGTGCAACAGGGTTGGATTTCTCGGAGAATGTGCTGGACTGCTTTGCGCCACTAAGCTGAGAGCTGCTCCCCTTCCAGCAAAAGCAGAGCTGAAGCTTTCAGAGTTCCTCGCAATGGCAGATGGTGGAAGGAGAGAAAGGCCGATGGAAAAATCCCTTCCAAGATGTTTATCCTTTTTTCAGTAAAGCAAAAAAGAAAACAAATGCATATGGAGGGTAGGGGCACAGGGGTAATTTGCCACATCTTCTTTGTGGCAGAAAGCAAATGGGGTTTGTGGAAAACATGGACATGATTTTCTAAAACTCTAACAACACTGTTGGCAAGACAGACAGAAGCTACCGATCAGAGTGTTTGTTTATGTTGAGGTTTTGACAGTACACGGAATCAGAAATAATTGTATGTCAAGGCTCAAAATGCTACATTAAACACCTTCAGGTATCCTGGTATGAGTAGAAATCTTTGGGTTGCATCTTAAGTGGCAGCCAGAAATCTCAATGACAGATTGGAACCTGGGAGGGGCAAATCATCTGCATCACTTCCTCTTTCACCCCTCCATTGCCCCAGTCTTTCATCCTGTCCCCCCCCCCCCAGCCCATTTCTTTTCCCCCTCCGCTGCTAGTCTCTACCTGTCTCATTTGCATAGGATGCCTTATTTGCATACATATGAGCTAAAGAGAAAGGGGATTTGTGTGCGGCAGAAAAAGAGGAGGAGAGGTGAGGTACGCAGGCAGGCGGTGGCTGATGAAAAGAAATGAAAAAGAGCCCTTTCAAGAGGAAACTGTGACCGCTCTCTCTCTCTCTCTCTCTCCCTCCCACCCTCTCTCTTTCAATTCTGTTCTCACCCTTTAGGTCACACCTTAGAGAGCTCCCGCGAAGGCCCCATTAACGCGAAATATCTGACGGAGAGAGTAAAGAAGGTAAAAGAGAACAGATAACTGATGAAAGACCGGATGCAACTCAGGCCAAATAAGAGAAGGAAACAGAAGGAAAAAACAGAGAGAAAACAGATAGATAAATAGAGCAAAGGAGCATCACACATCGCCCATCTATCCCCTGCAGCAGCCTGGCTCTGTGTTACCGTGGTGTTGTTGTTGCCGTGGTGGCGATGGATGGTTGCCTCGACAGAGCAAAACTGATTGGCTGTGAAGTAAGGCCCCCCCCCCCCGCCGTCATCTCTTTCCCTCAAGGAAGGACGGCACACGGCAGGGCCCTCCCCCGTGTGCACCCACGCGTGCATACACACACACACACACACACACACACACAAGAAGATACACATCCTCATGTCTTGAAGACGTCTGCACAGAGATGACCACGCACATGAACACGGATAAACAAGGTTTTGATATGATTCACACGTACTACTCAGTTCTCTAGAGACCAGTTCAAATTCTCACACACACACACACACACACACACACACTCGGCAGCCTCCATAAAATTAACAACCTCCTCCCCCCTCATCGTCTACACACCAGGCCAACCCAGATGCATCCCGTACAATCTGTCCCTGATTGCACACAAATTCTCCAAACCCCCCCAAACACACACACACACACACGTACACACACACGCACAAACATATAAACAGGCATATTTATTCGGTTGAAGCTCACTAATTCCATATGTCTAATAACCTGGTGCAGATAGAAAACAGAGCAGTGCTCTCTCTCATCTCTCTGTGGACAGAGTCCAGACGTGAGGCAACTGCAGAAGCCAGGGATATGAAAAGGCAGCAGGAGATTGGAGGAGAACAGACATAGATGTGTGTGTCTATTTTTGTATGTGTGTGTGTGTGTGTGTGTGTTCATCCTCTAGTCTTTGTTTGATCTTTCCGTCCAGACCCAAAATGCTGCAGCGCACCAGGAATAATAACTTTCCTACCTGTGAACACACACACACACACACATGCACCCCATACACACAATTAGACAGGATGTGCACATACAAAATAAAGCATGCATCAACACACACACACACTCACACATGCACGCACACACACACACACATGCACACACATGTTGCATTGCTGACAACAGTCTTTATATGTATATATATATATGCTTGTGTGTGTGTGTGTGTGTGTGTGTGTGTGCACGCACACGCGATCACTCATGCGTGAGCCATCCCCTGTGTATCATCAGGACCGGGTGGAGAGGACAGGAGGGGGATTAGGGGGAGAAGAGAGAGAAAGTGATGAAAGGTGGCAGGGGGTAAAGAGTGGAGATGAAAGCATGGGGGGGGAGAGGAGGAGGAGGAGGAGGAGGGGGGGGGGTGCGGGCAAAAGGGCAAAGGAGATGCTATGAGAGGGAGAAGGGGAAGGGAGAAACAAAGGGGAGAGGATGAGCTGAATTGGGTTGAGGAAACGAAGGAAGGACAGATGTGCCGAGTGCTGATTGGATGGAAAACAAGAGGAAAGAGAGAGAGAGAGAGCGAACGAGAGCAAGAGAGAGGGAGAGAGCCTGTCACCTCCAGTCAGTGGCTATTAGCGGCAGCAGCAGCTCTGAGACACCATCCCTCATTCTGCTCTGCCAGCGCTGGCACAATTAGACACACACACATGCACACACCTTCATGCACACGCTCATCCATCCATCATTTTCCTTCGTGTGTGTGTGTGTGTGTGTGTGTGTGTGTGGCTGAGACTAATTGAGTGTGTGCGTGCGTCAGGCTGTGTCTGCGCACAGTGTTTTTCTCTCTGTCTGCTGTGTGTGTGTGTGTTTGTGAGAGTGTGTAATAGAGAGACTCAGAGAAAGAGCGAATGTCCTTGTGTTTGATCCGCTTGTGCGCTTACATCTATGTGTGTGTGTGTGTGTGTGTGTTTTTGTGCCACTTAGGGCCCAGTGCCCAGGCCTGAGAGTGAGTGATAGAGTCCATGCCAACTTGAGCTGCATGCCACAGTCTCCACGCCTGCACCCGTGTCCTGCCGCTGCCAGCACCACCCTCCTCCTCCCTCGTCCTCGTCTCCGTCTCTCCTTTCTCTGTATCAGTCTGTTGCCCCCCCCCCCCCCCACTCCTCCCCTCTCATCCTTTCCCCGTGTTTATCTTGCTGCTCACGCTCTTTCCCCATCTCTCTCTTTCTCTGTTTTGGCTAAATTGCTCCGTCTTTAGCGCTGTCTCCCCAGCGTACTGGTTTTTTTTCAATTTTTTTATCTTTTCTTCTTTTTCACTCTCATTTAATGCCTGTGACCACTCCGCCCAGCCCTATCATCCTCACATCTTTTTAATAGTTGAATCTCGAACCTGCCCTCCTCTTCTAATTTGTCACAGCCCTGTTGTCTCCTGTGGTCCATTCGTCTTGTTGAATCCACATTTCATCCCAAGTCTTTTTCGTTATTTCACCTATACACCTCTTTTATCCTTCACCTCAAAATAAACCTTTATCTCTGCTTTTTCCTTTTCTCCTTTCATCTCCTCTCCTCCTCCTCTCCTAGGTCTATTATTTATTTCCACAGGCCGCCACTAGTGGCAGCTGTTTCCCATTTTCCTGTCCATTCATAACCCCTCTCCACCACTTCATCTTCCTCCATTCTCTCTCCTTTTTTTTTTTACCTCTCAATCTCTGAGACGTCTCCATTCAGGGCTCTCCATCCCTCTCATCAGAGTCCTCATTATCCAACTCCCTTCCACCACTATCCTCGTCTTCTTTCCTTCCTTCCCTTCCCTCTTCAATCCCCTCCTCTTGCCTCCTCCATCACCTGCTTCTCAGCGGTGTTTCTCTTAATTTCCATACAGCCCGGCAGCCTGCAGGCCTCACTGGCTCACCATAGGAAACACACGCACACACACACACACACACACACACACTCACTTGCACACACATACACACTTACACACACATACATACTTACACATACACACACACACACACACACACACACACACACACACACACACACACACACACAAACAGGTTTGTAAGCATAAACACCTTCAAATACAGGCATGCGCATCCAGAAACATACAGGTCAAGGAGGATGAGCACATGAAGAATTTACACACTCACACTGATCAAATGTTCATCCAGGGTATAATGAGAGTTTGCCCCCACTGTATTCTTCTCTCCATCTTCTGAGCAACATCTCCACACATTTGCTTCATTATGAAATCATTATTTATATATGTAATCAAAAACATTTTAGTTGCAAATTAGATACTGCTAAGGCCTTAAGACCATTTGCCACTTTCATTTATCCACTCTTTCCAGTTTTGGAGCTGTATGTATGTCAGCATCATACACACAGAGAGGCATTAATTGTGTGAATGAAGCCCATGCTCTCCCCTGCACAGCTAGTGAGACAGAGCTGAGAGATCTGCTGCTGAAGTGCAGAGGCTGATAAAAATTAGAGCTCGCTGGATAGATGTACTTTGGGCTGCTGACCGCTGCCTTTTCTGGGCCAGTTAGCCGGGAGAGAGCTCATTAAGCTTAGCTGGAGGTGGAGGTGGTCTGCCTTGTTAGCATGTGTGTGTGTGTGTGTGTGTGTGTGTCTCTGTGCAGCATTTCGTTTGTTTGATCATGTCAGCTACAGTTGTGTGTGTGTGTTTGCGGGCTTTGTCTTTATGTGTGTGAAAGCGGCAGTGCTATATGCATACGGAGCAGAACGATGTTAGACAAGGCGCACAGCGAGGGAAAGACGAAAAGTTGGGAAAGAGGAATCCTGCTTATTAGGCCACCGTTGACTATGTGTGTGATTCATGGAGGGTGAGAGCGAGACAAAGGACATTGAAGCGAAAGTGAGCGAGAGAGAGAGAAAAAGGGGAGATGGATTGAACAGTGAACTAGGGCGGCCCAGGATCAGGCAGCTTGCAGGATGGCTGTCTGCTGTCCTGAGGGAGAGGGCTAGCTTGTTATTTTAAGGAGGGTGACTCTGGCACTCACCTCGCATAGAAAAACCAGGGACACACACACACACACATATATAGAGGCACCCACCTACACAAGTTGTCGCTGTGCAAATGAAGCTGACAGCACATGGCGCACCAGCTAACACAGTGCCTTAGAGGCCTATCTGTCTCAGGTAATGGGCGAGCTCTGCACCGCCGTGTATCACATCAACCTGGAGACAACACCGCTGGTACGCAGAGCCCACATAGTGTGTGCAAATATGTGCGACTTCATCTGGTAAGTTCAAAAACAAAAATGCAATCGCAATCCCAATGCGTGCAGTTTCACAAACATGTAAGCCTTTACATGTACCTTTGCAAAGGTACATACGCGTATGCGTATGATGACGTTTGTGCAGTCGAGCGTGTGTGTGTGTGTGTGTGCGTGTGTGTGTGTGCATGAGAGGGAGTAGCGCCTGCGACATTTGACATACTACAGCGCCTGCAGTGTCTGCTGTGTAGGACTGGGGCTGCGCTCTGCTAACACGGCAGCACGCCTCGGCTTGCACTCGTCGCATTGCATCTCGTCACATCATAAGTCATCTCATCACATCGCGTTTCCTCGCTCTTATTCTGACGTTCCCTTTTCATCTCTTCTTCTCGTTGTCTTGTTACTTCCAACTCTTTTTTTCCCCACTCCTCTCACCAGGTATTTCTGTCTCATTCACTTTCTCTCTAATTCTTTCCAATGCTGTCATTTTCTCATTCTCCCTCTGCATTACTCTTTATCTGAGCCTCTGCCTTTTTTGTTCTCTGGCACCCCCTTCTTTCCTCCCATCTCATTTCCTCTCTGTCTTTTCCCCCACTACATCCCCTCCTCTATGTCACATCTCATTCTCTCTGCCTTCGCTTTGTCCAACTTTTCTCATTCTGCTCTCATTTCCTTTCCCTCTTCTCTGTCTGTCATCTAACATACTCTCCCCCCATCTCCCTTTTGTCTGTTTCCATCTTTCATTCCCTCTTCTTCTGTTTCCCTCTCTCCTGTTTTTCAGCTCACACCTTTTGCATCAGTCCACTCCTGTTGGCTCAATAACACCGAGCAGGTAAGCTGGAGTTCTATTAAGCAGGTGTGTGTTTGTGTGTGTGGGTGTGTGTGTACAAGCAGGTTTGTTTACAAAGACAGTCGTGGAAGGTTCAGTTCGTGGTGTGTCTGTGTGTGCATTCAGTCGCATCCACAAACACAAACACACACACACATGCGCTGATAAACACGCATGTACACACAAACACGCACACGTACACATGTGCTCAGCGAGAAGGCCCCACCGCGCACGCTCCCTCGGCCAACAGATAAACAAGTGTGCTCGCATCTCCCGGGAAGTAACCATGGCAACCCTCTCGCTCCCTCTCTCTCTCTCTCTCTCTCTCTCTGTCTCTCTCTGTCTCTCTCTGTCTCCCTCTCGCTCACTCTACCTCTCCCTCGCTGACTGAGCTGCCTGGTTGGCTGGCTGTCCTGGAGGCAAGACAATAGCAGGTTTCAAGGCCAATGTCACTTTTTCCTCCCTCCCTCCCCTT
The DNA here is from genome assembly GCA_036023855.1 of Gadopsis marmoratus. Classification (NCBI taxonomy): domain Eukaryota; kingdom Metazoa; phylum Chordata; class Actinopteri; order Centrarchiformes; family Percichthyidae; genus Gadopsis; species Gadopsis marmoratus. The sequence continues at coordinate 6,673 of JAVQJF010023280.1, read as the reverse complement.
CCTCCCCCTTTGCCAAACAAGGAAAGAAAAAAAAACCCCAAAAAAACAAACACTTCTTGTATTGATAAATGTGATGTCACAGGTGGGGCGGCAGAAAAAGAACAACGATGGATTGAGTGAGGTTTATAAAATTCCCCTCCATTCCCCCCCATGCCTCCCTCTCTTCCTCTTTTTGTATAATGTGGACAATTGCCTTTGTAGGTTGCGCTTGGAAAAGGGGATTTCATGCAGGCTAACTAAGCCCCTAATCCTCTGTTTCATGCATTCTCTCTGTCTCTCTCTCTCCCCCTCTCTCTTTCTGACACTCTGTGTTTATATATATATATACATATATATACATTTTTCTGTCTCTATTTATGCTTTTCTGGAACTATTACCTTTTCAGTGGGGTTCAGCGGTGGAGGAAATATTCAGATCCTTACTTAAGTAAAAGTAGCATTACCACAGTGTATAAATATAATAATTACTCATTTTGCATGCAGAATGGCTCCTATCAGTGTTATATTACTATACATTATCGTTAATTACTGTTACTGTTAATAATGAATTAAAGTATAAGCAGCATTTTAATGTTCTTGTCGATCAAGGCAAAGAGTAACATGCTGTTTGTAGAATTGTGCAAAATAAAATAAAATAATAATAAAATGATAGTGCACTCATATTACTGATGACATGTGTTGTATGTAAAACCTAAATAGCTGTCAGATAAATGAGGTGAAGTAACAATATTTCCCCCTGAGGTGTATTTAAGTAGAAAATAATGAAAAAATGTACCTCATAACTATTCTTAAACCTGCAATAACTCTTTTTCCACTTGGGGCAGCAGAATTAAGCTGTAAACACAACACTGATGTATGATGTCCTTATAAAGTTGATATGGCAAACTTGTTGTTATCAAATAAACAAAAAGTTGAGTTAATGTTGACCAACATTATAACACGTGTTTCTGACCACCTGCCGAACCTTAGTCCAATATTCCCTCTTTTTTAACTCCGTTTTTGGTCTCCACCAACTCCTGAGGGAAATATCTGGCTCTTCATTGGCTAAAAGCTCCACTGTGTTCACCAGCTAGTCTCTAACGGTGTCTGGCTGCTGTTCGGTGATGTGCAGGTAGTGAACAGTGGGGTTTTTAGAGCTTTTTTTTTATGTTGTTGCTGCAAACAGCTGCCTGCTGTGACAGAATACAATGCTGCTGAAAGTATTGAGAGTGAACCAAAACAAAACAAATAAAATAAGCTATGAAGCTCTGTAGAGCTGAGGTGAACTGCAGAGCTGGGTGATATTTTGATACTTTGGGTTCCTCATGGCCCCTTTCACATGCAAGCTCTCACGTGATGCATTGTTAATATAAAAATATTGATTATTGAAAAGCAGTAGCCTGCTTGAGCAACATTGGCGAGGTGGAGTGGCATTTCTAAAAGGAGATGTGAGAGGGCCCATTGCTGCAATGCTCCTTCAGTGTCTCCCTGTCTTTCTCAATCTCACCTGCTCTGAATGACGGCAGAAGCCTCAGACAGTCAGTCTGTCCTGAACGCGTGCGAGAAGGCAAGAGAGAGAGAGAGAGAGAGAGAGAGCTGTCAACCACTCTGGCTAACCACCTAATAGGTTGCCATACTGAACTGACATTTGAAGGCTACGGGAACATTAGTCCTGAAATGAAAAAGAGAGATGAGAGAGAGAGGGAGAGAGACAGACAGGGGAGAGGGATCGGATATGCAGCGAGCGTGCTGCGGAGTCGGCAGCCCTTATCAATGCATCTGTCTATCCATCCGCACCACACGGCCTCATCTCCTCTATGATCTCCACCCACCCCAGTCCTCCGCCTCCTCGTGCCATCCCTCACCCTCTCTCTCTCTCTCTCTCTCTCTCTCTCTCTCTGTCTCGCCCAGAGAGAAGAGAGGGGGAAGGACAGAGATGAAAGGGGGAAGAAGAAATACAGTCGGGGGCGAGAGGAACAGAGCAAAAACATAAGAGCCAAGGACAGAGAGAGCGAGAGAATCTTAGATGTTTAATTTACGGTCTTTCCTGCTGCAGACAGATGTGTGAGATTGGAGAGATAAACAGACAGCAAGATGGACAAGGAGACAGCCAGATACACGGACAGACATGCAGATAGACGAAAAATAGGCAGGCCATCTCACATCTCTTTCTCTCTGACAGCAAAACCCCTTTTTACCAAGTGGAGGGACACCAAAGATTTGAACCTCTTGCAGTCTCTTTACCCTCAATTTATCTTTTGTCATTTGTCATTCCTTTTTCTTTCTGGCTCTCTTCCACAGTTCCCATTTCAATCTATTGTGAACCATCAAAGATAATTTATTTTAAATTGGTGCACTGCCGTGAAGTGAAGTGAAACTGCATTGCTGCATTGGTTTGCTCCTGTTACAAGCGCCGTGCGGCTTCTGGAGCTGTATGGAAATCGACCACAGTCATCAGATATGGTGGCATATAAACTGCTAAACCATAAAATCACAGACACTGGAGGATGACACAATGTGCTACTGGCTTTGTCGGTTCTCATGACAACAGGTTCGACAACATGCTAACTTATCAGCAACAATACTTGAGCTTTAGGGCCTTTTCAAGATTATATTTATTTTGCTTTGGTCCCAATCTGTGGATGAGTTGGTGAAACTTGTTGCGTTTTTATCTTAATTTGGTTTCTTTTCACACAGAAAAAATTCAGACAACCCAAAATGCATCACTAAAAGCCACAAGAGGACGTTCACTTCGCTCATCAGTTGGATGTTTCTGGGTCACAACATCAACAAATAAAGGAAGAAGGTCCTATCTGCCCAAATATCCAGAAGGCAATTTACTTTGTTGCTAGTCCAGGCCAGACCTCGATTCACTGTCTGGCTATCTTCTGGCAACTGTTCACTTCACGCACCTGGCTCTGGTAGCCATTTAGCTCAAACTTGTAGTCCCCTTCCCACCACAAGAGAATTTGTTTGCGACCGAACCAAGACCCCTGTACATTTGCTGTGGTCAGATCTGCGCAAACAAATCATACGAAGGGAGAGAACTAACCGATTAGTCCAATTCAGCTGGCCTAAATAGTGCAGGTTTTAAAAAGCTTTTAATCGAGTGAATGAAGTCTAAGATATTATTCTGTATTGTTGGGTCAGAGTCATTTTTTTCTGCTGGTGTTACTAAAAGGCCTTGAAGTGAGCAACCTTCATGGAAAACATGTATCTCATGTGGACTATAAAGGAGAAAATCAACACAGTGGCCTTATTTAAACCTCATGGATGCTTGATAAATATGAAGATTCCATCCAATACTGAGTCATATATCTTTATATATCCAAGATTCAGGATAAAATTTTCGATACTTTCAACATAGAGAATTTCCTTTGATGAGCTTACATTAAACTAAAATCTGACGATGTATTATGACCATAAAACAAGTACTTTAAATGTAAAATGACCCAAACTTTGTGTATAAGTGAGCAGCGCCTGTTGCTGTAGGAAGGCGCCACAGTGACTGCAGCAGAAGCTGTGTCAGGAGAATGTCTCGAAATTTCCTATAGAAATAAAAAGGCAATAATGTGAACCATTTTCATGACAAATTCCCAACACGCGCACACTTGTTTGCAAAGTTGGTATATTGCTGCACATTTGAAAGACTATTTTCAGATGAAGAAAACATGCAAAGACGTTTGATATGATTGACACAGAAATATAAACTGCAGACCCTCAGCCAGAAGGGATTTTGTTTGGCAGTGTGTGTGTTTGTGTCATATACCAACTGCCACTTATGCTGTAATTAATTGTCAATGATTGTCTTAGGAAGTGCATGCAGACCTTCATACAAACTCTAATTTCCCCTTTCCCACCTGCCCTGGGCTATAATAATTGGTCTCACACACACACACACACACACACACACACGCACACAAACACAAATATCTGCAAATGTGTCAGGTGGCCAGACAGACAGACTAGTAGACTCACGGGAGATTTTGATAATTAACTTTGTAATAAAGTCGAGGAGACAGAGTGCATGTATGTATGTGTGCATGTTTCACCCAACTGTGTGCTTGTCTGTGTCTCTGGTTTCATGTGTGTCCCTGCATATGTGTTTGTTTAAGGTGGACTGCAAAAGTTAGTAGTAGAGTATATAGTATGTGTCTGTGTGTGTGTGTGTGTATACACATCCAAATCTGTGTGTACGTGTGTGAGTGTGTGTGGGAAAGTGATAAGCACCTGAGCCCTGAGGCAGCTTTCAGATTTCCCCTCACGTCCTCTGTGAAATCAGCCCAATCACTGCACTGTCATCTGCCTGCCACCAGAGAGAGGCCTGCGCCGCATACCGACAAGCTCATTTGCCTAGCAGTGCGCACACACACACACACACACACACACACACACACACACACACACACACACGTACATGCACATGCACAAACACTCACTCACTTACTCACGTATGCCCACAAGGCCTTCCACTTTCTCCCAAAATTGAGCTCAAACAAAGCCACTTTGGGAGACATTTGGCTTTTTTTTTTTTTTGCAGGGGGAGACGAAATGTTTCCTTCTTGATTCATACCGAAATTGATGTGTCATTGTTTATGAGAAAGATGGGGCCAGGCTGCCAGCTGAGTGCTTTAACCCCAACCATATCATCAAATAACTTATTATTGCTCAGATAAATGCCCTTGCTTGTATGAGCTGCATTAATAATGTATCTGTTGAGGGAGGCAGAGAGAAAGCTTTGCATTGATTTATAACAATTGCCTTAATTCCGTTATTATTAAAGGTCCTAATACTGAAAGGCCAGGAAAGCCTCATCAGCTTCTTACTATGAGCGATGAGGTCTTACATGAACATGCAGTTTTCTGCCAAAGTTTGACCAGTTTTGGTTATTTCTCTTGAGAGTTTGATGCATTTGTCAAATTGTTGTTTCCTTTTTCATTGGTTTGAAGAGGGAAGGGCTCAGCTGGCAAAAAAGCTGATGCCAAATATTTCAGTGCGCCACTCACAGGTTTGCAAAATTTGAGTCAAAACGTGATGGGATTTTTTGGGCTGTTTGCTTTTGTTGCCAGCACTGTCAGTCAAATTTGAATATATTAAAAAACTTCCTTTCAAACTAATTCTAACAAAATAAAACCCCATCGTATGCTGCATTCACACTGCTTACATGCACAGAAATACAGACTAAAACCACAAACACAGATGTTATAAACAAATTCACAGATGCCAACACACATCGCAGTAAACACAGACACTGTCCCTGCTACAACCCCCCCCACACACACACACAGGTTGGTGTGACATCCTAGTGACCTAAAAATGTCCCCAAAGCAATGTTCAGGGACAGACAGTGACACAGAGGGAGAGGAGTGCATTAACCACACACATCACTGTTCGCTGCTACTAAAGGAGGATGTGTGTGTGTGTGTGTGTGTGTGAGAGTTAGTTCATGTCTAGAGTTCACTGGCGTTCATGTGCGAGAAAGAGAAAACATGGCGAATGTATTAATTCTGCATATGCTTATGTTCGTCTTGTGCCTCTTGTGCATGCATGGTGGCAGAAGCCACACAGGGTGCTGTTCTCCTGTCAGTGCGATTAGAGGGCTGCACAAATGTGGAGCAAGGGAAGAGAGGGGGGGTGGAGGGGGCGGGTCTTTAAGGGAAGGGAGGGAGGTGAGGGGGTGAGGCTTCAAAGACTATGAGGCCAGGCAGTGGACAGACATCTCTCTCTCTCTCTCTCTCTCTCTCTCACACACACACACACACACGCGCACACACCCAAGGGTACAGTGAGGTCATTTTAGCTCTGGACAAAATCTCGTGCCACTGTCAATGTTTCAGTTTCACGTGAGCACAACACAAAACACACACACATTTCACCTTGCCTCTCCTTCCTAACCCCAAAGGAGGCCCGTCGTGTGTCCTGTGTGCGTGTGTGGCTCTGTGTTTGATGTGAGGTTTCCATGACAACAACAGCAAGGGCAACCTCCACGGGCTCATTTACATATTCAAGTGCAACAGTGTAGTTGAATTACAGCCGGAAATTGAATGGCTCAATCAATAGAGTGGTTGGAGGGAGAGTAGGGAGAGACGGGTAATGGATGGGAGGAAGGACTGAAGGAGGATAAGGGGGGGTGGGGGGGAGATATCTGACAGGAAAGGGGGGTGAAGGGGGATGAAGGCCCATTGCAGATGATGCAATGGGCCTTCATTTCGTGTACATGACTCTGTGTGTGTGTGTGTGTGTGTGTGCCCCCTTTTTTGGTTGACCCATTTTTATTGTCCTCCAGTGGCTAAAAAGGACCTGAAATAGATGTGTGTGTGTGTGTGTGTGTGTGTGTGTGTGGGAGTGGCAAAGACAGCCGTCATTTTGCTGTCAGAATAAATGCCCCTCCAACACTTTCATCGCAACACTACACACACACACACTTACTTTTTTCATGTGAATTGCTGATAATTTTACCTCACTACATAAGAACCTTTAAATAAAACACAAAAAATAATGATTTAAAAATCATTCATTGGTTGACCTAGTCATAATCTAGAGCCGCGGTGACCAACTTGGGGGTTTGGACCTCTGTGGTGGATCAGGCAGTCAAGGCATGAGATGACACAGGCTTAAAGTACCAAACAAAGTATTTAATTACAATAACAAATCAATAACTAAAGAAACTACTTTAAGAACAACAGGGCCCTTAA
>JAVQJF010023272.1:0-28441 GCA_036023855.1 Gadopsis marmoratus | reverse complement strand
GTGTGTGTGTGTGTGTGTGTGTGTGTGTGTGTGTGTGTGTGTGTGTGCGTGTGCGTGTGTGCGTGTGTGCGCGCGCCTGCGTTTGCATGTGCATGTGTACAGACCCTGGCTATTAACCGAGGGGAGAGTCTGAAGATTTTGACAGTGAAGGTGAACATTCTCGACAGGGTGAAGAGTGACTTCACTAGGTGGTGCATCAACAACAGGTCAGAAACTCAATAATATACACACATTAATAAGCAGACACACACATTAGATATTTGGTATTAAAGTTTTATGGTGAATTGGCACCTGATTGGTGCAGGATTACTGAACATTAAATTGCTTTCTAACAAGACAATATTGAGTCTCCTCACTTTTTACAATCCATTAAATGGTCATGGTTTGTTCTTCTGATTTCTTTAGAAATTTGACCGTGACAAATTTTGAGTTGAGCAAAAACTCAAAGAATTTGGACTTGTCATGAACATGGACTAATCATGTATTAAAAAAATCCATTTACTGTCTACAGCGCTCATATTAATTTGTACTGCTGCATCATTTCATTTTAATCTCACTTAAATATCTTTTTTAATTGTAGATTAGAGAAAAATTCAGTATCATATCATAAACTTTGCATTTGTGCATTGGAATATATATTTGTGAAATTGAATTAAAGGATTGGTGACACATGTCTTATCTTTTAAGGATAAAGGTTAAAGAAAAGAAAATAGTGCTTTATATTTAATCGTGAGGCTGTCTTGTGTGTTAACACTCCGCTGGATGAAAAATAATAAAAATAATTTCTTGCACAAATTGGGTGTTTTTGTATGTTTGCGGGATGCGTAGCATATTTTCTCCTGAAAGGGAAGGAGTCCGTTTGCAAACTAGGGGGAGTCGCATTGACTTTCATAGATTGTATCAGTGAACATGACCCACAGAATAACAAATGATCTTTTTCCCCACTGCTTTTCTGCAGGTGGAAGACGAGGACGTTTGCAAGACAAGAGCTTAACTCAGTCATCAGGAATGCAGTAGAGGACTCTTATAAAAGGCTTATTCTGCCTTTCCTCACCAGGAGTTACAGGTATTTAAAGTGTGTGTGTGCGCACGCTGTCCGGGCTCTTTTTCTTTTGAGAATCACTTATTCATTTATTCTGTGTCCCTATTTGCTCTTCTTATTTCACCTTCCCTCACCTCTGTCTTTTCTTCTCTTTTTTTCTCTATTTCTTTTTACCCTCACTAACCTCTTTCTCTTTCTCCACTCTTTTTGTTTATTTCTTCCTCCACTCATCTTTCCCCATCTTTAACCTGTCTCTCTCTTGCAGGACTAAGCTAACAAGTACAGCAGAGAAGGAGTCCATCGCCATGTTTGTGCGCAACCTTCGGCAGCGCCTGTTGGTGTGTCCAGTCAGAGGCTGTGTCATCATGGGGGTGGACCCTGGCTTTAGACATGGCTGTAAGCTGGCAGTTCTGTCCCCCAATAGTAAGTAACCACATAGTGTACTGGACTCATGTGTATACAGTCAGTTTTCACTTGACACATTTAGGTTGTATCAGTTGGTTAGGTTGTACCCAGAATAGTTTGAAGTTACAATTCATTATTTATATAAGACCATACTCATCTACAAGGTGGCATCTTCTTTATTATATGACGCTAGTATTATATATAGTATATAGACGCTAGTATTTTCAAATACTGACCCTACGGGTCACCAAGCCCCTAAATTTGGTGGCCCAAATGTAAAATTCTATAAAAACAATACAGAAAAGGCTATTTAAAGCAACTTAAAACTGCCTTCCTTTACTGTGAAACTTGAAAAGACATTAACAGAATTAAATTAGATTCTTATAATAATTAATTTAAATGAAAGTTCTTGTAATCTGTAATGGTATGGTAAATACGTATATTCTGTCACAGTCTCTTGGTTGAGATTTGGTATGTTTGTGGAACTGTAACATTGCTTAGGCGAAGGGAAAGTATGTCTAGTATTGGGATAAAACTTGGTAGCTGCAGGGGGCAGCCTACATGGAGTACTTTGTGGCCATGGTTAATGTCGAACCCTGATACTCTTTGAAAGCTCTAGACACCATAGTGCATAAAATCTCAGTAGGGCAGCTGTGTATGAGAGGCTGCGGCATCAGCTTGGATGATGCATGTTGATCCACTGAGGTTGACAGCAAACACAGGTCCTGTGTTAATGTGTTGATCTAAAAGGAGTGATATAAAGTATCATATAATATAAAGTTTTAGATGTTGCTCTAACATGAATTAAAGCTCTACTTTTGCATTCATACTCAGATCAATGTCTAACTGATACATCAGAACATGGATATTGTCGCAGATGTTCTCCTAACAGTGTTTGCTTCTGTTCATAAATGTAATGGTGGCTTTATTTTGATACATTCAATAACGATAAACATATATTTTTACATTTTGTAGTCACACACATACATACACACACACATATATATAAACATGCTCATGCTCGATTCACTATGCTATTGATGATTCAGGTGATCCTGGTGGGTGGATCATATGTGTGTTTTTGTGTGTAGGGCATTGCCACCTCATTAGACAGCATACAATGGAGAGACATTAGCCGATAGTTGAGCAGCCTCTTGTCATCATAGTAGTATATCAGCAATATTGTATTTTCTCTCTCTCGTTCTGTTTGTCTTCATCTCTCTGCTCCCAGGTCAGATTCTCCACACTGATGTTGTATACCTGCATAATAAAGGCCAGCATAAAGAAGCAGACAAACTGCGCCACCTTATGATCAAATACAGGTACTGTTGCTGGTGTCTAAATGGTCACTGTTTATACTATTTCAACTGACTTAGATACAGTGTCTGTTTTCTGATAATCACTGAACATAAATTATGAACAGGGAAAGAGAATTGTGAAGCTAACCTAAGTTTTAAACCTTAACTGTGGTTTCTTTCTTAATCCTCATTGTCCTTCTCCTCTTCCTATTGTCCATACTAGCTGTACCAGAGTTGTCATTGGCAATGGGACGGCATGTCGTGAGACTGAGTCTTTCTTTGCTGACCTCATCTCTAGGCGCTATTTCCACCCCCTGGACGTGTCTTACTGGTAAGGTCTTTTGTCCAGCACATGCTAGAACAGGCCCCAGATGCTCTGAATAGAAATAAGTGGGTACAGAAGATGAATGGATGGATGGATGAACCCTCCATGAGGGCAGACATCCATAGCATTGTTTGATATTTATCATGTCCTCATGATTCACATTTATGTATTATGTGTTTACATTAATTAATATTCCACGGTACATTTTGTATTTTTCAGTAAAACAGACTGCATTTCATATTTCTACAGTTTGAAAAGCACATTATGGGACTTTTAAATATTCAAAACCTGTTAGACTAAATGTTCACTGAAGTATTCTTGAGTGCTATTTGTAAAGAGTCAATGCCAAGGTTCAGTCTGCCATTAAAAAAGAGTAGGAGAGAGGTATGAAAGGCTGGTGATGAAGTGGGGTGTCAATGAGGTCAGGAATGATGAAGAGGATGATGATGAATAAGAAATGATGGTCTCTGTGTAGAAATGGAGAAAGTTAAGTGTGGAGAGAAAAGTGCATAAATGAGGTTAGCGATGTGAAAGAGTAAAGGTCAGGAGGAAAATGTGTGGGAGTGAGCGAGTGGGACACAGATGGAAAGAAAGACAAATTGGAATGTGTCCCTCAAGCGAATATTGTCTATTAAAGCCATCTGGACTTTGTTTCACTTCGGGCCAATTAAAGAGACGTTCTGCGGTCCACGTTGTGTCTGTAACCAGGCCCAATCCACACTTCAGACTATAACCGCACAGAACCTCGGTCCAAGCATAATAACCACTGGCCTCTCCTCGCTCTTTCTGTCTCTGCTGAGTTCCATGTGTGTTTGTTGACTTGAGGTTAGTGTTGGGACCTCAGCCTAGAATGATTCTGAGCTGTGCGTGAATGTGTGTGTCTGCTTATGAGAGTATTCTCAGTATCTTTTGGGTTCACACACACATGCACACTTCAGAGGTCATACCTTTGGAGTCGTATCCCACATTTTTTCTTTAAAATACATTTTTTTTGGTCTGTTTGCAAGAACAGAAATGGTCAAAGTGGGGTGTTTATTAAGTTAACTTCCATTTGATTATTTTCATGACAGACATTTTTTCCTTTTGAGCAGACTTGAGCACCTCCAGAGCAGTAAAATTTCACATCTTGATATAATGTCTCTCTTGTTCATTCTTTTACTGGAGCTAATGGCATTCGTGCTTTTCGCAACACGTAAGAATGTTGGGCTTCTGTTTGATGTGGTGCTGGCTGAATGTCCTATATCACCTGATATGATTAACTATATTTGTGCAGTACGTAACACATGTGTAAATGGTCTGCCTTTGCCTTAATAGGGTTTGTGGAATAAAGGCTTTTGCAAGTGCATGAACTTTGAAAGAGCAGAGAGATGTTATTTTTGACGTTAGCCATAGAAGTATGGTTGTTGTTATCCAGATGATATCACCCTGGAGTCATCTGGTCTCATGCCTCACTTTGGTTTCTTTGGACCGTGGCTGATGTAGGCTCAGAAACATAGATGTCAACTTTTACATCTATGTTTCTGAGTGTGTCTGTATGAAAATGTACACACACACACACACACAGCTCTTGCTGCCGATTTTCACTCCCCTTTTCTGTTCTCTCCTTTCTTTCTGACCACTGTCTTAATTTCCATCATCTGTTCTCTTCAGAAATTTCCTTCATAAAAGCTTGATCAAATAAATGTCGTTTTGAAATGCTCTGCAAAGTCCAAATGCTGATCTTTCAGTAACTACTCCCAGTCTTACCTCTAAGCTTGGGTTCTCTCTGACATGTCTTTGAAATGTAAGACCCTGTGGTATGGCCCCACTTTGCACATACGTATTACACACTGTGGGATGTATGTGATACCTGGGTGGGATTAACCTCAAATTTCCCAGCATAAATTAAATTTTAGCTCCGTTGCAAGGCCATAGAGCTCATCACAATTTTGTATAAAAATCACATCCTATTAATATCCTAGTATTGTGTACCTTATAAAGGTCTTCGGTGTGACAATGCAGGGCTAACTGGATATTTCAACAAGTCATCAAAGTAGCTAAAAATCAAATACTAGAACTAGTGTCTTTTGGTCAGTATGTGGTAATTGATTCATTTTTTAAAGCTAGTAAAGTATAAAATGCCTGTTTTTTTTAAAAGCAAGTTTTACTTAAAGACGTGACATTGTTTTTTTTGCAGCACAATTACATTAAGTAAATTAGTTATTTGATTATTTATTAATTAGATAAACACAAGTATATTATTTCAAATCAATAATAGAAAATGCTGCTGTCTGCTGTTCAAGAAAATTCTATCTAGACAGATGGACAAGCCTTTCCTGTCGTATGGAAAATCACTATCATGGCACAACCTGCACAAATGGAACAGATACCTAGTGATGTGTAAACGGTACACCTTGCATGTTGGTTTAAATATTTGTAACAGTGATTAACTGATCATAGATTAATTATTGACATCCATGTTTATTGTCTTTATTTAAAGATATCTGGGTGAATGTCGGTCTCTAATGTTTTGACGAAAAATATCCCGTGATAGATGACGATGGAAGGGCAGGGAAAGATAACTGGCCTCAAGGAGTGACAGTTGTTGCTTACTATGAGGGTTTTACTCCCCTGCTGACTGACCCAGAGCTGACCCTGACCTGCCATTACGAAAACCTCATTACCACAGCAACAAGGATTATGGCAATGAATAGAATAGCTATGAAGCATCAGGAACAGCAAGGGGTCCCCAGTGTAGTTAATTGACCCAGTTTCTGGTGAATTTGTGCGTTTCTATATGTTTGAGCATTTGTCGGCCGACCATATACCCAAGCAGGTTCAAACCGTTTTTGATCGAAAGATGTAGAAGCCTTTCAGGCAGCCTGTGCGTATGAAGCTGGCTCAGTCATGATGCTGGAAAACCACCAGCCCATACAGCGACCTTACACTGCACAGACAAACTATTCCTGCGCTGAATACTGTCCTGTCTGTTTCAGTGTATTTACACAGTCACTGACTCTTTCCACCTCTAACTTCCCAACCGTGTTTCTTTGGCTTCCCTTGTTTTTTCTGCTCTCTTTTCTGTCATCCTCAGCTACTGAAAGCAGCTGTGCACATGGAAATATGTATTCTGGCACACAAGCAAATATCCACAAAAATGTGTGCATGAAATAAAGAGCGGGAGCAAGATAGAGAGATTATATTTTGTCTTCATTGTGCCATTTGATTAGACTGGAGAACAGTTTTGATTTTATGAGGATTTTTAACATAATTACCTTGTTAGATGGGATCAGCCAATAAAATGGGACATTACCAATGTTGAAAGTTTTTTTTTTTGTTTTTAATTTTGGCTGAAGTACTGTTAGCGGTATTACATGGTTGTGGTTTATATGACTGTGTGTGCATGTGTATCTATACAAGCACATGTATAGTACAGCCATATGTAATATAGACTCTCCTCTCATCCTTGACAGTGCAGTAGTTCATTAAAGACCTCAGCCTCATTTGCACCATCTGCTTCCTGTCTCCCTGTGAGCCTTCATTGTGTCACTACCCCCACCCATCTCCATCCTTTCTTCTCCACCCGCCTGTCTCTCTCTCGGTCCTTCTGCCTCAGTGCTCAGCTGGAATGACAGCCAGAAATGGCAGCCTGCGGGACATCCTTACTTGTTTTTTTCCCGTGTCTGTGTGTATGCAGTTTTTAGAGCCTTAGTCCTGTTTGAGTAGACTCACTGACTCACGTCCTCCATAATTTGTACAGAGTGTGGCCTTTTCTAAAAACAGCCAAACAAGGGCACACATTTGTGTATCTTTGTCTGTATGTGTAAGTAGTCATTTAGGGCGAGGAATAGGTTTGGATGTGTTAAAGAGAGAGTGTGCAGCAGAATCGTTTATCCAAATCTCACCATACATGCATATATACATACAATATATGTTGCAGACAGTGAAAAAATTACTTGTATTAATATTTCTGTAACCGAAAAGAGACATTGTTAGGTATTAAGTATGTATTTACATACACCACCAACTAACTGTTTTTCCCGATAAATCGTTAACTTTGCGAAATGTCAGAAAGTAGTGAAATAACCTCTCCAAAAAGAAGCAAATCCTGACATTTGAAAGGCTTGAACCAGAAAATATTTTGAAATAAATGATTACTTAATTATTAATTGTTGTTGATTCACTTTCTGGTAATCGATTAATTGTTTAATCAGCACTAATTTACAGCTGATTTCAAATATGTTGCTATAAGCTTTTCTTAAACAAAATAAAATTTTATATTAGTCAACTTACAAGTGTTTTAAACCACGTCTCACAGCTGTCGTTCGTTCCATCTTCTAATGAAGACTGAGATATGCTGTTGAAATGTCAGAAAAAGCTGATAAATGTGTTATGATTATTTTGTCAAACTGCTATGTCTAGGGTGGCATGTGGCATGTGAGGGAGGAGTGAGCCACAGAGCATGGAGTCAATACAATTTGCAGTTTTAACAAAAAGTGTCCTTTAATAGGCAAAACGGGCAGGGGAAAGGTACTTGGGAGAAAAAGTCCAACTAAAGAGTCTTTCTTTAAAGCAGGGCTTCTCAGTAGCCGGACTCTCCGGCAGCCGTGTCGTCCTGTAAGGTGAAGGAGAAAAAGAGGTGAGTGGTCGGGCTCCCACACACAGAGACTCCTCCCTCTGTTTCTGCTCTGTCGCCTCTTACCCCCCTGGTGTCTGGCTGCCTCCTTTATGTGACTGCCGGCCTGATTGACCAGCTGTCTACTGACAATCAGCTGATCAGTGTCCAGGTCCATTTCACGTGAAGATACCTGCCTTCATTCACCTGCTCCAAACGGAGCTGGGGAGCCCGCCACCTGGGCACCGTTGGGCTGCCACAATAGATTTTTATGGGTGCGTATAAGCAGTGTAACCACAGCATAACGTGTGACAGCCTTTCAACCTTTACTGTTGTCTTTGCTAAGTGAGGAATAAATCACCAGATTCTTCATCCCCCATTCTTACAATAAAGTGACGGTACATGATTAAGCTTGAACAATGCCTCTGCGAATGACCAGCATGCTGCAGGGCATTATACAGCATGAGGTATTATTTAGCTGACAAGGTTTGTCTGTGCCTGTGACAGCCCCCTCTGAATGCACATTAGGCTATTTGCCATACAGCTGTGTCCCAATAATTTAAAGACCCCCTGCTGGATGTCAGTTTGTGACATATTAGTTTTAGAAAATAAACTCCACTTTTCTGACTTAAGTAACTTATTTTCTAGGTTGTGGCTTAATATGTATATGGATGTGAGCATGTGTGTTAAGCACAAAAACACCACATTTTTTCTTTTTCCCTATTTCTTATTCTTTCTGGCTCCTTGACAGACCAGTGCAGCATGACCTTGTCTGTCATTGTGTTTTAGCACTGACTGGTAGAGCATGCAGGCTTTGTCAAAGCTCATAAGAGTGCTCTGTACCGGCCAGACAGATGTGTGTGTCTGTGGTTTGCAGTGTTTTGCTTTGTGACTTGCAGTGGTCTGTGTCACACTTGTCAGCTGATGTTTGTAGATTTTTGTGAGAAGAGCTGATTGGTAGGGAAGGCACGCACACACAAACACCCATACCACTGTGATCTTTCGACACTCAAGATGTACACCGTTCAGCTGTAACGTTATGACCACTGACAGTTGAAGTGAAGAACATTGATTATCTCGTTACTATGGCACCTAATACCATGAAATATATTAGGCAGCAAGTGAACATTTTGTCCTCCAAGTTCATGTGTTGAAGCAGGAAAAATGGGCAAGCGTAAGGATGTGAGCGACTTTGACAAGGGCCAAACTGTGATGGCTAGACAACTGGGTCAGAGCATCTCCAAAACTGCAGCTCTTGTGGGGTGTTCCCACCCGGCCTGCAGTGGTCAGTACCTACCAAAAGTGGTCCAAGCAAGGAAAACCGGTGAACTGGCGACAGGGCTCATTGATGCATGTGGAGAGCGAAGGCTGGCCTGTGTGGTCCGATAAAACAGAAGAGCTACTGTACCTCAAATTGCTGAAATTGTTCATGCTGGTTCTGATAGAAAGGTGTGAGAATACACAGAGCATTGCAGTTTGTTGCATTTGGGGCTGCGTAGCCACAGACCGGTCAGGATGCCCATGCTGTCGTAATGTTATGGCTGATCAGTGTAACTCCTGCACTTTTTAGAAGAACTTACAAATTGTAGCAGCACACCGAGATCATCCTGTCATCGGCTCCTGTTTCTTTACTGCCATCTTCAGGAATCACCTTACAGATAACATTCCTGAAATGGGTTGGTTCCACATCAATCAAACTCTTTCTCAAGTCATACAAATAATATTATAAGCTGTTGATCATCTGTACCACTCTGTGTTTGTATATCCATCTGTTAGAGTGAAGGAGAATACAGTTGTTTTTTCCAAGTTGCTAATGCTGAATGAGTGATTATGAAAAACACCTTACCTATTGAGCAACAGGTTTTTGAGAAACATGCCACAGGGAAAACTCTAATGGTTGATGTTTGTGGATGTATGGATGAAGCTGGTTCTAAAGCTGAATTGGACTGAGTTGTGGCTGTGTTGGGGCTGTGATTGAAACCAGAGTGTTACTGTCATCGTGTTGTATCAATGGCTAAAAGTCAAACTCTATTTGCTTTCATGGTGTCGTGGTTGAACTATAATGCATTTGAATATTTGACTGTGTCTTTGGGGTTGTGAGCAGGAAGAATGACAAGTTGACTGTGTTTGGCTGCAACAAGCTGATGTTAATGATATCCGAGGGCAAGAATATGTGCGCACACACACACACACACATACACACACACAGGACCACAGCTAAAGGCAAGCAAAAATGACATCCAATGTCTTGACCACTTGCTTTGTCACTCCTGAAGACAATGAGATGACGACCCTGTTACTGTTTTTCGTAAACACACAAACACACCCGTGAGGCTTGAGGTCTCCAAGTCAGTTTGCCATGAATTAATAACTTGATAAATTACAATGTATTGGTATGAAATTAATCATATTTGAAAGAAATTAGTGTTTACATTTTCTGCATCATAAAACAACTTCTTTTTTCCATATGAGGAATTCTGCTACAGCTTAGCCTTCAGTACTGCCAGTTTTAGACTTGATTTGAAGCTATGTCTTTGCCTAATGTTGTACTCTGAAGCCGATAAGATCAGTTGGCCATCTCTCTCTAGTAGTAGTCATCATTCTCTCCTTGATGGATTCATACTTAGTTGTCCGTGAGCAATACAAGCAGTTGCAACAGGAAACATACTGAAATAGCCAAACGTTACTGTACGCATGCACTGACACACATAGACATGCTTACAAGTACGTCCTTGACCATCTTGCCCTCAAGCTCACTCCTGGTGGGATGAGATCATTATTACTGGGTAGCTGACAGACCTGGAGCACAGTGGTGTTGACTGTATTTATGACTGTGGGTGGGTGCGGGTGTGTGTATCCCCTGCCATGTCCTGTGTCCAGGCATGCTCCCAGGGTCAGACTGAGTGAGTGATGAACGTACAGTGGCAGGACCAGTGATGACTGAGTGAGACCCAGGTTATCAGGCCTCACCGAAGGAGGATAGGTGGAGGGGGCAGGGGGACAGATGGATTTAGAGGCATGGAAAGGCCTCAGCCTGGCTGTTGGGGAGGTGTATCTTCAGTTTGGAAGAGGAAAATGAACCCATGGCTACATAAAAAGGTTATGTATTAGACTTAATACAGGATGTGTAGAGGAAGGCAGAAAAAGTTTGAAAATGTTTAACATAATACTCCTTTTATTAGTCCCTCAATGGGGAAATTACAGATACGAGACAGCCCCTCGTGCGGCACCAAGGGGCAACTTTAGGCTTCAGTGTCTTGACCAGGGACACTTCAACATGTGGACAAAAAGAGCTGAAATCGAACCTCCAACTTCCAGGTTGAAGGTCAGCAGCTTTACCTCCTAAACAACAGCTGCCCCAACATGTATAAACATTTAGGAAATCAAAATTGTAATTCCAAAAGAAATTCCAGATCCTTCAAAAATATAGCATTGAATCCTTTCCTTTCTTATTTGAGCAGAACACAGAGGACCTCCATAATTTAGAGTGCAACCATAAAAACATATTTAGATGTTTATTCATTTATTGAATTGGAAAAGTATGTCTGTAGTCTGATGCACTGTTTGAATACTTAAAAAAATGCGAAGCATATGTCTGAAGTTAAACAGGTGGATGGTGTGCTTACAATTGGAGAGGGAAACATGGGCACTCTCGGCATTGTCCTTTACTCACAGTTTGTGTCTTCATCACAGAGGAACCACATTACTTTTGGCGGTTGAAACTAAAAATGGAGGACGGGTTGTGAAGAATGAGAGCAATGGATGAGGGATTGAACATCCCGATGGGAATTGAAAAGTCAAGTCGGTTGTGTTCCCAACGTTAAGGGGCTTTACACTCTGTACAACATATGACACCCTTTATCCTTAGACTCTTAGTTTGTTGTATTACAACTTTGTTTTGAGGCAGTGTTTCTTGATAAAGGTGTATATACTGTATGTGCTTGTGTGTGTAACTCGTCGTCATGGGTAGGGAAGTGGCGTCAGGCTGAGGGACCTTTTTGGCATTTGCACAGTGGACAGTGAATATCTGCCAGCCTCATCCATATCACCCACAGCCCCCTCTCTCCCACCATGCCTCACTGGTGGTCAACCTCTATGCCTCCCCTCCTCATTCCACCCGTCCGCCATGCCATCCTCCCCTAGGGTGCCAGTGTTCCCTGAGATGGTCCTGCGTGTGACAAACATGTGTGATGAGTCTGTATGACATGCCATGTGTGTATTTGTGATTTGGGGTGTGTGCGTGTGTCCAGGCCTGTATGTGTTTGTGTGTGTGCAGGCCTCTCCTGCTACCAGATTGACATGAGTGTCTGTGAGGCTTTGCTCTTTTCAGACGTGCCTCACACTGGCAGTTGGAGTTTATGTGTGTGCCTGCCTGCCTTCTAGCGCCTCTCTAGAGACTGACGGCCCCTGACACCTGCCATTTGGACGCTTTTCTCTGTGAAAAATGTCATCGTCTTCAGACCCGACGTGTGTGTGTGTGTGTGTCTGTGAGAATGAGAGATGGTGCGTCCCTCAATTTGTCTCCCTGAGGTCAAGCTTTGCAGCTGACTGAACAATGGACCCAAGCTGTTTGAGCAGCCGGGACACAGAAACGCGTGTGTGTGAGATTTTTATATTAATATGTTTTGGGCTGGTAATACGTGAATTCCCAGCACCTTCTAAGGCAATAAAACGAGGCCAATGCAAGTATCTTGAACAAACTGAGTTGTGGATCAAAAAAGAGCCAGATTGAACCATTATAGTATGCCGTTATCTAGGTGTGTGTGTCCTGACTCGAAAGCCATTTAGTATTTTGTGCTCAACTGGCTAGTAGTCATTCCCACTGAGGTCCTTGATGCCTTCATGCTACAGCAGGTTACTTATAGATAGAATTTTTCACCTAAATGCAGATTTTTGTTTGCTTTAATCCCTCAGGTTACTCCACCCGTTACTGACTTTGCATTGAATGGAAATTGTGGCTCAGTTAGAGTTCTCACAGTAGTTTCTGCGTGTTCTTTAATAAGCCCATCAATAATACAGCACGATTAGAAAGGCAGTGCAACTGTCTTCTGTTTTCTTCAGATATTGTTTTTTTATTACCACACAAATGATGGAAGGTTAAATTATGTTGTGTAGTATAGAGTAGATCTATATAAATAATACATAGCTTGTAAAATGTTAATTCCACTTTATTTTAAATATCAGCAATTTTCATGCAGAACCATAACCTGGAACTGGGGATATATGATCTCAAGGTACAAAAAACTGTTAAATGAACTATGACTTTACAGACTCCTGTGTTATTTGATCTTCTACCAAACCCTGAGCTTTTAAGAAATTGCAGTTTTTTAAGATCTACAAACTTAGTCACTTTTTATGAGGTGCTTCAGATCCATATGACAACTTAAGGTTTTGGGCCATTTGAAGAATCATCTTAGGCCACATATTTACATATTGATGCTCTCCAGGGGCCTAGAATAAATACAACAATTTCTTCAACATCAACCTTGCATTCTTTTTCGACCTACAGTGCTGTTACAGTTTGGAGCTGTGTATACCTATGAAAAAAATAAGCCAATCCTTCCAAGCTTGAAAAACCATATACATTTTTTTTCATTTAGGTCTTCTAAAAATGTAATTGTCACTTGCAATATGATAGTACTGATTTGCACTGTAGTGCTATTGACATATTAAGATAGAGGCCTTTTGTGTATCTTAGCATTTATCCACCCATTTTCCCCCCTCTTTCCATCTTTTTGACCGGTGTATCAGATTAGTTGGTGATATTATTGCCCCTCTTCTTTTCTGCTTGATCTGATGAGCTGTCTTTTAATTTAGATTAGGGCTGTGTGATCTAGAAGGCTGTAACGAGGTATCAAAGTGTGTATCCATCTCTTCCAATGTTGGGTTCCTTGAGGGGCAGCCGGGGCCAGTCATGATGTGTCTGTTTGTGTGTCAGGCCCAAGGGTGCGTCTCAAAGACGACCAGTAGGGGAACAGATAGGGGAGCCAGTTTGTGACTTTGCCCCAGGATGGGACAAGACTAAAGGCAGGCCTGTGTCTGTGTGTGTGTGCATACAATTGAGAGAGCAAAAGAGTATGAATAAATGATAACAATACAGGGCCACAAAGTCACCGCTTTACATCAAGAGGCAGCCATTGACTTTGTGTCTCTGAGTGTGTGCGTGCGTGCGTGCGTGCGTGCGTGCGTGCGTGCGTGCGTGCACGCATATATGTGTCCACATTTTGACCATCCACCCACTTAAGCCAGACAGCTGGAGAGCAGACAACCTTCTGCTGGCTGCCAGGATGATGCCCTCACTATGGCAACAGCCGCGGATGCTATGTCGATGAGGGCTTAGAGCTGTATCCATGACAGTGCTGTTACCCAGCTGCCCCAGCGGCATCCTTAATTAAGTTAGACATGATAGGGGCTGGTGGCCTTCTTTTATTCTCTCTCCATATCCTCTTGTGTTTTATTTTTCTGTGTATCCTTAATATCTTTTCGCTTTTTTACTTTTGCCTGCTACATTACTCATGTTCTCTCTTTTTGTCATTCTGTCTCTCTTTCTTGAACAGGCAAAATAAGGTGCTCCCACTTTTTTACTTGACCTCCATTGTCCTACTGTCTCTGAGTGAGGTTAGAGGTGTGCATTCTGCGTTTTTTATTTGCCCCCCCCATCTGTCATAATTGAAAGCCTTTTCTATCATCTTACTTTGCTTGAGGAGAGAGAGAGAGAGAGCTGCATGACATTAGGGTAGAGTAGATATTTTTTAATAATATTCATATTAACTTCTGTTTTACTCAGCATACATTAATGTGTGTGTCTCTGTATGTGTACATGTATATGCGTGAGACAGAGTGCGTCAGGTTAATGACCTCCTTGAAGGTTATGTGCCAGTGCTCATTAGTAGTGTCACCATAGCGATATGTCAGCTGTCAGCATGATGGATCGGGAGCTGACAAAAAGAACAGTGAGGTGGAGGACGGGATGAATAGAGAGAATGGAGGGAAAAAGAGGGAGGGAGGATGTGTTAATTTAAATGCGATTCTCATCAGAAGGCCTCTGCCACTCCTCATTAACAAGATACTTGTAATTGGCAAGGTTTTTGTGGCAAGGTCCAGGCCTCTGGGATAGTGTGAGAGAGAGGGAGTGTTTAGCACAGAAAGGCCTCATTCTGAGTTGTGGCCATTGGGGAGGTGGTGATCCCCCATGTCATATTGGTCAGCCCTGAAAGAAAAAAAAAACCCAACCCTTTCTTCCTCCAATCCGTCCTCCCTCTCTCTCCATCCACCCGAGAGAATAGAAGGACTAAACAACATGACAGCCTCAGTTGTATGGTGGTAGCATAAACACGGGTATCAGTGGCTTTGTTGTACCAGCATCCTGTCTGTGTGGTGATGGATGATAAGCGGCCTACTTTAGACTGAATACATTAGCATGGGAAATGGTATCATTTGTTGCCATGATAAACCCGATGTTGTCATGTGGAATCAGCTCTTTTTCAAGGTTTTCAAGATCTACATTAAAAAACATTAATAATACAGAAATAAAATCTTTGCAAGTTGATTAGAGTGACTTGAAATATGAATAAGGGTGTTTTTCTGAAGTCATCTTAAAACATTGTGCAATATTACAGTATCTAAATAGGTTAATTATAAAATGTACCGGAAACTAAGCAATAACAAAAATGCAAACCTCTTAGAAATGAAAGGTACAGCAGTGTTATATTCTTGCAAACCCATATTCACCACAAATTAAAGCCAGCTGGAACAACCAATGACTGAAGTGAATTAAGCCTGTCTCTGGGTTTTTGTTGTTGCACCTTGGATAACATTTCTCTTTTGTCTAAACATTCCACTAAGCTCTGGCTCTGTCTCAGAAAATATTTCAGGTACAACTAGGACATACAGTGTCTGAATCATTTTTATACACCAGGTTTTAAGTGCTTATTGAAGAAATTGTGGGACTTCAGTGACGTGTTTGTGACAGCAGCTGGTGTCGGCAGAAACACACACTGGAGGCAGAACTGTCAATTCAGCAACACCAAAGCCTACTTCGTTTTGTTTTTTTTACCTCAAATATTTTAGTGGACAGTTTAGTTTGAAAACTACACACTTAGTGCTCTTCTCTGATTAGTTTCAGCTGTTGGCTGCCATTCAGAAGTTTACATTTTAGAGCAGTCTGACTGTGGGAAAATGGGCAGTTAATATACACAAAAAAAAATCAAATTATTGGTCTATTTTGTCTTCAGGTCTACACAAGAATGAACAGAAGCAAATCTTGATTTCTGAGCATGAATCATACATCTAATTCTCAATCTCACTCATGACAGTAATGTTCTAGAGATTGCCAAATTGCAGTACACCCCAATGACCTCTCGATGGCAGAAGTGTCACACAAATTGTGAGTGGTCTGTTGGCTCAGTGCCCTGTACTTTATCAAACAAACATGTCATATTGTCTGTAAAGGGTCAGTCATTTCAGTGTGTAAAGGTGGTTGTCTATTGTTATTGTTTGATTGTGGATTGTTAATCTATACTCACCCAAAGTGTGTGCTATTCTTTAAGAGGGCAAAATGATCTCACTCAGTTATTGGACTCACTAAACCTGACCTTTTCTGAGTGTGTTTAGTATTCAGAATTACATACTAAACCAATTACTTATACATGCAATTGGGATTAACACAGTTTATATTATTTAAGGTGCAAGGCAGTGGTGGTTTTCCTTAATAGCTTTTGCCATTATGTCTTTCAAGCTGTGATAACTTCTCCCACCCCCCCCCTTTTCACCCCTCTCTTTCGTTTTCTTTTTCACTGGTCAACCTGCCTCTTATTCCCTTTTCTTATATTTCTCTCTTTCCCATCATCTCCCTCTCTCCTCTCTTTTTCCTCTTTCACTCTTTGACTTTATTCCCCTTCCATTTTTTTCTCCAGTATAACCAATGAGGCAGGAGCATCCATCTACAGTGTGAGCCCAGAGGCAGTCAAAGAGATGCCAGACTTGGACCCCAACCTTAGGAGTGCAGGTACGGTAGCCATTGTTCTTTTTCTTGACCATGCTTTTCAATGGGCCCTTCACATGGCAAGGTTTCTGGTGTGGTGGAAGACATCATGTATGGCGTATTTAATAATTCATTAAAATGTCGCTTATCTTCTTGATGAATTGCTTTCTCAATAAAATATGAAAAAGTATTGAATGATGCCCATCACAATTTCGCTGAGCCGAAGGTGACCTCTTCAAATGGTTTGTTTTGTTAATTTTTAGTTTTAAAGATTGTGGCCCTTCCGTCACATGTAAGCTGAAGTACTGTAAGGGACACAGTAAGAAAGAATCCACATTGCTATACATACGTTGTACTACTCCACTACTGGATGTTTGGTCTAAGTAACTCTAAATGATGATAATACTGGTGAAGAAAATGCATAATAATTGAAAACTACCACCTAATTTTCTGTTCACAAACACTAACAAAATGTATTTCTGGCATTGCAATCAAAGTCTCTTGTGTCTCTCCTGCTTTCCTTTGCCTGTCTCCCTCTTTCTCTCACTTGCTCCCTCATTCACTCCACATACTACATCACTGAAAACACAGCCGAATAAAAACGAACCGCACAAAGTTTTGGAGAACAAATGTTTCCAGCAGACTTCCTCTATAAAAGCCATAAATCAAGCAAGGCTGGATTATTCCTCACTAGTTTCCTGTGGTCAGCAGCATTTATACCCCTAATGAAAGCCATGAGAAATCTACAGCGTTTTACTTTGGGCGGGTATAAAGAGAGGGTGTGCTAAGCCAGGACACTACGGTTACAGAGTCGGATGTGGCGACAGAGTGTTTGTGTCTGTCTGTTTTACCTTCGGGGGGGGTGTTTCTGCCTCTGTTTATAGGAATGGCCATGTATGTAGGGAATTGTGAGTTATTAGGATCCTTCCATCTGTCTGTCTATTGTTGAGATCTAGGGACACCTAGTGGTGATATGGCAATATTTCAATCATTCTCCAGGAGAACTGTTTATGTCTTCAGCTATTTCTGTGCTCCTCTCTGATCCAAGACAGGGTGAGAGATTAGTCGACAATGACCACAAAGAGAAATTAGTTGGGAGTACAGAAGACAAGTCTGACAAGATTGCAGTGCGACAAGCAATCCATGCTGCATGTCCTCAAAAGGTGAACTATTGTGATCTAACTTTTTTACCTAGTGCTTTGCAGCTAAATCAATGCAGCCATATGACAGCTGTCCCCCTGTCCCGCCAGAATTCTGCACATCACGTTCTTCCACTTCTCCCGAGTGTCTCAGCAGGGTATTCATCTCTCATTGCTTTCTTCATTGCTTTCCAACTTTGTAGAACTGTATTTGGCTCATAAACTTTCAATAATTGCTGTAGAGTTATGCTAGACTCCATTTACAAATCGGCTCCTCTTAGAGAGAGAGAGAGTCAGAGACAGTGGATTGAAAGAGTATTGGGAGCAGTTTGGTGGTGCACTGAGCAAGGCCAGGGTTGAAACTCCATCTCTGTCTAAATATTATCTCAGGCAGCAGCCTCCCACCGCAGCCAGAGGAGAGAGAAGAGAGGAGAGCCATTGATTCCAGACATACTCCCTCTGTTCCCATCCCTCTCTCTCTTTGTCTCTCCGTTCTGCCTCAGAGATCTAAGTCTGTTGCGTCTCATGCAGCACACTACATCGCTGACCACTGAAATTCAAATATACACATAATGCACACATACAAAACAGTGGCAAGCAGCAGCACAGGAAAGGTGGGGAAGAAGACCAACTCTGTCCCGTAATTTCTTTATTCACCATTGTATGTTTTTACAAGCCTAAATTTGTGTAAAATGTTCTTCAATATATTCCTTGATAAAACTCAAACCATTAAGTAAATTAGATATCCCGAGATAGATATATGGACAGATAGATATTTCTGAATTTTTGAAGTGCATTTGTTGGTTCCTCAAATATCTGACTGTTTTAGGACAACAGTTGTTCTAACTTATAAAAAATGAACAAGAATAGCAAAAAATAATAATGTGAGGTGTGAACACCCAGAGTTGCCATGTCCTTTGTCTTTTACAGGGACATGAATGTGAACAGTTATTTGGTTGCGTTATTCTCTTCCTCACTGTGTGCCTGTGTGTGTTGGTGGGTGATGTCATGTATTATGGTGTGTATGTCCGTAAGGTTGTTTGTAATTTTTCTCCTTGTCACTGGGGCCCGCCAGCATATTTATGGAAAAGACATTTGGCTTCATGTGCAGCAGCAGACTGAAGCCTTACAGACTTCACAGTTAAAAGCAACCCTGCTTTGGTCGATACACACTGTGTGTGTGTTTGTTAGTGTGTTACATTTGGCTGTGAGTGCCAGTGTGCACAGATCTGGTTAAATGAGTGGTTTTAAGGGTTCATGGTTCCAGTATCTATCATGAAGCTAAATGACAGGTGCAAAGACTCCAGTTGAAAGCCAGCTTTAATTATTAATTTTGGGGGTGGAGGAATGACAATTAGGTTTGGCCTGCCCTCAGGCCAGCACTGTAATAAGCAGGTAATTTGCATATTCAGTAATTATAAACAATATGGATTTGCATATTCAATAACTGATTCAGATAGCAAGTTCATGAAAAACACAAACCATAGAATCTCATGAGACATAGGATTTCATGTTTGTTCCTCTGTGTGTGTGTGTGCCGACAGTGTCCATTGGAAGACGTGTTCAAGATCCAATGGCTGAGCTTGTGAAGATTGATCCCAAACACATAGGCATTGGAACATACCAGGTAAGTGTGTTGTCATTTCTTTCTGTTGAGATTCTTCTTGTGGGTGAGATGCTTCTTGTCCCTGGGCATTGGAACATCTGCTGTGAGTTAGACTGAAGCAAAGAGCAGAGTAGAGTAAGTGTGTGTGTGAGGATGTTGGTGTAAAAGCACATTTGCAACAAACCATGATTTTACACACATGCTGTTACTTATTTACTAGTAAACAGCAAACGTACAAAGATGCGGCATTTGTATATTTAATTGTTCTCTTTATTCTCTCATTTATTATTTAAGTATGTTCCCTTTAAGAGAGTTCTGACCAAAACTGCAGCATGATTATGTTGTATGAACCAACACACAACCAACATTCACAGAAGGAATAAGAGTAAGGAAAGGAAACATAAAAACCATTTAAACACATTATAATCACATTATTTATTTCTCAAGAAAAAGTGAAACTAAACTTAAAAAAATTAACCATTTTCACTCGGACTTCTTGCAGACTTTAGTTGTGATTTTTGTATTTCAAAGAAAGCAGAACTTGGGACTTGAGTGAGGGATTGAATATATGATGGGGGAAAAACATAAGAGGTTGAAAGAAGAGAGGCAAACTGGGAAGTAGATAAACTTGGCTGAGGCCTGTGTCAACAGATGATGCTAAGGGTGACAGCTAATTCAATTAATGGAGATCAGGCATGACGTATGTTTGGACATTTGTTTTTTCTTGTGCGCTTGCTGCTCCTTGTCCATCTGCGTTCAAGTGTGTGTGCAGATGAAACAGTTAGCACAATGTTTTGTTCATTGTGTGTGTAATTGTGTGAGAAAGGCAAGACAAGCATGAGGTCAGTGTGCTTTACTATTTATGCCAGTTATTAATGCAGTATTGTTCTCCATATATGGTTAGTTGTGGGGGGGAGGCTATGGGAGGATGGAAATAGGAACAAAAATGACTGAAGCTGACGAAAGCAAGTTGAATGAGGTCAAGTTTTTAGACTGGCAGCTATACATGAGGCAACCAGTACGTAACAAATAGTCTTAGGTTATCTTTTTGATCTTTCTTTTATAAAATGTCAAACAATAGTAAAATACCCAGTTTGATCAAAGTGAGATTTTTCTTTCTCACACTTGTCCAATGCACAATGATCTAAGGAGAAAAGCAGCTCAGATTTTCAGAAGCTCAAACCATAATGTTCTGTTTTAGCAACAAGCAGTTAATCAAAATTGTTGTCAATAATATTTTAATGATCAACTAACAGATTAATTGACTAATTGCTTCAGCTCTAGTGAAGCATTCAATGAGTCTCCCTAGGGATTGAGGGAAGCCCTAAATATCAGGATTACTGGGAGGATACTCCTGTACACTAAACCAATACTTTAGCTAAGAGATTCACTGGTTGAGATTTCTTTATACTTTCTTTATGTTTTTTAACATTTAGCATCTGACAACCCAGTGCACATAAAAGCATTGTCATTTGTTGGTGTTGGCAGACAGAGCATCCATTTCAGTGTTATCAATGAACAGTGTGTATGTATATGTATATACATACATATATATATTTCTATATATATATAGAAAGAAAGAATATCCCAATTGAAAACCACTCTTCATGAGAGGGAGTAGAGAAGGGAGGACAGCAGAGGGTGACAAAAGTCAAAGGAATGATGGGGAGATTTAAGGGTGAAGGGGGGGGGATGGAGATTTGAAAGAGAACGCAAGAGGTCATATTGTGCAACTGCTTTTGCTTATGTGTGGCTGAGTGTGATAGGTCACAGGCCCGTGTCTCTCATCACGTCCTGACTGGGCTCTCTGGGGTGCCTGGGGTTCTGCACCTCCCGCTCTCAGATCATGTGACTAGTTCAACAAATGATAATATAACTGGGTAAATAAACTCTGGGTGCTGACAGATATGAGATGGGACATCACTTTGACCTGCTCACTAACACACACACACACACACGTGCACGCTGTTCTCCCTATCCCTTTTCAGTCTACTGTAAGGTTAACTGTGTGTGTATACATTTGTATTGGTATATGTGGGAGAATGAGAACTCATGCATATGTGTGTTTTCTACCAAGTTCTTTTGTGTGATTCACGGCATTTTGAGCTTTCTGAAGGTTTATTGCCATTAGTCCCAAAAAGCATAGAGGCAGATGTAACTCTAGACAGCTGGCACAGCATGCGCTCTCTTTCTCTCTCCCTCTGCTGACCCAGTGAGTGACAGCTCTGAGAGAAAGGAGGAAATGAGCTGAGGGCTAAAAAAGTGAGGCCCATTAAAATCAGATTGGACGTAACGATTGGTGTGGGAACACTGTTTTCACTACAGCACCACTGGCTGACAGGTTTTTCTGTATACGGAGCATGCCAGATACGTGTCCGTTGAATGGAGAGCCAATGTTATTAGTATTTTTTTAATATTTGTGGTTACCTATAGTACAATGCACTTAACAGGCAACTGATACGCTTATAGATTTGAGATAAATTTGTATTTATTGTTCAGAACACTTATATGGACAAACATTTCAGGAGTCTTGTGTCCTTCTATAATTAAACACTTTAATGGGTGTGGCCTTTGGACAGCTCCTTCACCTGTCAATCAGCTCTTAATGTTGCTACGGTCTGTTGACAGCTGGGTAATTCCCAGGGCTGTGAAACTAGCTGCTACTGGAAAATACACACAAAGACACACACTGCTGTGTAAGAAAACATTGCCCACAAGCCGGATATTAAAGAAACTGTCACTCTTTCGCTCACCTCTTTCAGCCGCTATCCTTCTCTCACTCTATCTTTTTGCTACAATTTTCCAGCCATGGCTCCCCTTCCTCTGCTTTCCTTTCATGCTATATTTTCTTCGATCTTTCAAGTGGTAAAACATGTATTCTGAACAGAAATACACATTTGCTTCTTGTTGTCACAATGTCACCTGTAGAATCCAAATGTGGTCAGGAAATTAAGAGTCTGGATAGAGCCGAGGATTGTTGAGGAATGTTGCACATTTGCCGATACCATTATATTTGTGAAACAATCAGCATCTATAATAGGGCTCTGAGTCTTATTGACACTTCATAGCCCTGTCAGTGTAGTAAGACATGTCAACTGAAGAAATTAAATCAGGTATTTAGACCATGTAGAATAACTTATTTTAAGCTGTTTTAAATTTAAAATCTTATTTTCTGTATTTCCAGAGGTACGTTGGTGGTGTTGAGTTTCTTTAGAGAACAGCCAGGTCAATAGAAAAACTCCCATCTTCAGGGTAGTTTGCATTGAAATTCCATTTTTACCAACAGTGAGTGCAAGCGATGCCACTTTTCACACCAAGGCCGATGTGCTTATAGTGCTTTGTGTGTGCAAATGTGTATGTGTGCACTTGAGCATGCTAGCTTTCACTCCTGAATGGTAGTGCCTACGGGGAGACAGGAGCAGACAGAGCTGAGAGAAGGAAGGAGAGCGAGAAATGGAGGGTTGACAGTGATTGATAGTTCCTGTCTCTGCGTTTTGAGGTGTGGGGGTGGGGGGTGGCAGATAAACAGGCGCTTAAAGATTTGATAAGTGGCAGAAGCTGCCAAACATTATCCACTACTATTTTAATTATTTCCCGTGGTTCTGTCAGAGCATGTGTCTGTGCGTTTGTGAGTGAGGTTGTGGGATGACTCAAGCTTGTATCTTTGCTTGTATAATGGATTTAAACAGGCTCATGCCAATTCTCTACTTATTCAACAATTTATAAAACATTCACTGGCTGTTGTCATGTCAGGCTAACTTATTCTGGGGCAGTACAGTTTACATTGACTGAGGATGTTTGTGTTTTAGTGGTAAAGTTTGTAAGTAAACCTTTATTTGTATAGGCACCATCTAATACTAAGGTTGGTTGATGGATAAAACACACAAAAACTACAAAACGAGCGTACAACAGTGTAAAATAAGACCAATCGGATTATAAGCAAGAAATGAGACTATGAAAAGGAAGTAAAAGTGTGTTTTTGGATGTTTAGAATTCTGATCTGAGCTTACACTACTGGGAAAGTTATTCCCTAACTTCCAAGTCACAAAAAAATGCTTAAATTGCCTCAACCTCTTTCCTTTTAATATCATGGGATATTTGGTAATACATGTTTGCCGAAATCTAAGTCTAAAATCCTGGTCTCGTCACCAGTGTGTCATTTGGTCTTCCTGTGCCTGTCTTTTCTCATGCTCTGTTATGCAGTCCCTCAGGTAAAGTGTGTGTATATGATTGTTTTGCAGGAAGTTCAGAAATAGCCATTAGGCATTAATGAAAGGTGTTGGGAAAACATAAAACCACCTCCTTGCTGTCATATCACTTTCACTTGCTGATTTACGACTGGTATTTAACTATGCTCGAATTCACACGCGCACACACCCACACACACACTGACTGTAAGCCAAGCCTATGTGCC
This sequence comes from Gadopsis marmoratus, assembly GCA_036023855.1. Lineage (NCBI taxonomy): Eukaryota > Metazoa > Chordata > Actinopteri > Centrarchiformes > Percichthyidae > Gadopsis > Gadopsis marmoratus. The sequence goes on along the minus strand of JAVQJF010023272.1, from coordinate 4,635 downwards.
TGGAATAGTATACAGTATATTCACGAGGGAGTTCTCAGAGGCCATATAGAAGCTGTCAGTCATGGAGTGCATGACCTTCAGATTCCCTCAGGCACCTTGTTAGTTTGTACACATAGTGTCTAGTATCTTAGTAGTGTCATAGAGTCTGAGAGTGAAAGATGTGAAGTAGGTGTTTCACAGCATTGTCACAGGTGCACAAGGGAGCACACATTTGAAGAGAGTACGCTTCAAATACTGGCTTCTATGTTTTTCACTTCTTGTCTTTCCTCTCGTTAAAACTGTTGCATCTGCAGTCAGAAGATTGCAGCTACATATAAGTTTATCTGAGTTATATGGGCTCAGATGCCCCTCTCCGTCTTTCTCCACCTGTGATCAACTCCCCCCACAGCCTCACTTGCTGTACCAACATTTTGAAAAGCTTTTTTCGTCTCAAGTCACTGCATGTGGACATGTTTTTTGGTCCCTTAATCTAAAAAGACAAAAACCTGTTAGTATTGATAGCCTCCTTGTTGTGAAGCCAATCAGCACGGAAACTGTAGACAACTACAGCGATGTACTACTTGTATGTACTGCAAGAAAAAAGTGTTTTTTAGGCAATGTAGAGAGACCAAATGTCATTTGATCCTACAGTTTGCAATCATCTTACAATTTTCCTTCCATCCTTTACTGCCCTCAGGCTCTCTTGGTACGTTCAGTCATTCTGGCTCCAGCATGTTTCCGGTTGCCAAGCTCTTAGCGGCATCATTTATAAACTGTATTTTAGTCTGCTGTCAGTTCGAAGACCTCTGCCATCATTGTCAGTCAATACCTCAACTCTCAGTAGTTGCTTTGCCTCCCTTTTTCCTCCTCGGTTTTCTGGTTCTCTATAATTTGTGGATTTAGATTATGTATATGCCTCATCAGATAACCTGTATATGTGTTTCTATAAAAGAGAGAAAGACACAAATGTTTTTCAGGTTCTCGGTGAAATACTGTAACTCACAAAGAAGTTTGTTTTGGTTTTCTGTCTTTCTCCCCTGAACCCCTTTCTTTTTCTCTATCTCTGATTGACATGTGGTAACTCAGCAGCATTTAAGTACTCGAGGTGCAGACAGATGCACTTTGTTCTTGCATGTTGGTTGGCTGGCTTCAGCTGGTTTCCAGCCAATCCAAACATGACCTTCACACATAGGGATCCAGTTCATTGGCTTTGGATGATTTTGAGGTTTGGGGGTCCGGACGTTGGGACCAAGGAATGGGGCAGTGGAGGTGGTCCTAAAAAATGTATGGTAGTATATCTATGGGGTCTGCATATATAGTAGCAAGATGTGCTTGTGTCCGTAGGTAAAGATTGGAGATGCAGTTAATATAAGTGCTTGTCTGAAGATCTGTTAAAAATCTACTGGCATTGTGTCATTGTTACCTTTCTATGTAACCCCACGCCACCCGCCCATCCTAATTTAGATTCTAAGGACACAGTGTAGGGTGAAATAGTCAGGACATAAGATATCTGAGCGGAAGCTGTAGGGTAGTGTAGAGAAGTTATAGAGTGCAATGATGAAGGCTCCAGTCATCTGAAAAAAATAAATGCTCAACATTAGGACTACACAATCATGGCTAAGATTATCATTCTTCTTTTTATTTGTGATTTCTGGCGCGTACTAGCTAGTTTAACTCTAGATGAGAGTAATGAAATCAGGAGGGAGGGAGAAGAAGGCATGCATGGATTGAGAGATGGAAAGATACAGGATGACATGCTCCATTGATGCACTTAGTGCTACTGTAAACTGAGGATAGCACCATGAGGGCCTCTGCTGTCTGGAAGTCAGGACAGACACACGCATACTGGATTGTGTGTATGTATGTTTGATAGAGCAGAACGTATTCGTTCCCCTCTCCAACTCTGGCACATTTAAATCACTGCTGCTGGTGCCAGAGACACACTTCTCAGCTATGTCCATTGCGTTGCTTGATTGTTCCGGTTGTCTTCTTAATTATAATGTTTTGTTCGCATGATTTTTTATATTTCTTGTGTGAGTGTGTGTTGGGTGACATGTTGATGATTTTACTATATTTTTGCATGCATGATATCACATTTTGATTGTGTATGAGCGAGTCAGTGACCAGCTAAGCTGTACCTATTATTAAGAAGCCATATCACAGGGCTTTGTGCTTCTGTATAGTGCACACTTAGGAAAATAATAGCATTGTACTGTTTTTGACCAGGCCAGCCGATGGCTTCTATACAGTAATCAATAAAAGTAGATCTTCACATCTGGTTTTGAAATCTAACCTATAAGTTTAAAGTTAGTTTCACTCTCCTTGAAGTGGTTTTTCACCATCCAAATTAGCTTTTATGATACATAGCTGAGGTTTGAAATGTTCAAATGTTGGCTCAGTATTTTTATGTCCTTTTGGTAATAAATAATTTTTAAAACATTGGATTAAGTTTAAATTTAAGATTGCATTACTGTATGTTTTGGTTTCGCAAAATGAACGATGGTACTGTAATGCCACAGGAGGAAATCCTGAACTCCTCGTATTTTATCAAATCATTATAGGATCATTAGCAAGCAACTCAAGCAAGCAATACTTTATTTATACTGTAGAGGAAAAACTAGTCCATGCATTTGTTACGTCTAGGCTTCACTATTTCAACTCCCTATTTATTATCAGGCTGCTCCAATAAGTCCCTTAAGACTCTCCAGCTGATCCAAAATGCTGTGGCATGTTTACTGGTAACCAGGAAAATAATCATATTTTTCCGATATTAGCTTCTCTACACTGGCTCACCTACAAAAGCCCTTAATGGTAAGGCACCATCATGTCTTAAAGAGCTCATAGTACCCTATTACCCCACTAGAGCACTCCGCTCCAAGAATTCAGGGCCCTTTGTGGTTCCTAGAGTCTCGAAAAGTAAAATGGGAACCAGAGCCTTCAGCTATCAAGCTCCTCTCCTGTGGAACCAGCTTCCAGTTTGTGTATGAGAGACAGACACCCTCCTCACATTTAAGAGTAGGCTTAAGACTTTCCTCTCTGATGAAGCTTATAAGCAAAGTTGACTCAGGTGAGCCCAGAGCCCCCCCGTAGTTATGCTGCTATAGGCCTAGACTGCTGGGAGACTTCCCATGATACACTGAGCTCCTCTCCCTCTACCTCTGTATTGCACTCTTATGCGTACAGATGGAGATGGAGATGGAGAAGCTGCTTGTATGTGCAACTGTACTGTGCTGCTATGTGTTCTCTGTCCTCCTGCTCGCTCTCAATCCACCCCCCCCATTTCTCTCTCTACCCAACCGATCGAAGAAGATGAATGCCCACCCAGAGCCTGGTTCTGGTCTTTATATGAAAGAGTCCCACGAGATAATTTTGTTATGATATGGCGCTATATAAATAAAACTGATTTTGAATAGAGCACATTTTATGGAAAGTACAGTGTGCTTCACAGAAAACCAAAAAGTACATACACATACAGCCATAAATACTCACTCTGCTAACAGTTATGCACGATTGAGAACAGGGATGGGTTGTTTAGTTAGTTGTTTAAATAAGTATGAATATTTGAGTTGGGTAGGCTTTGCTTCACAAACCCTCTAGTTCTATGAACTGAAACGGTGGCCTGGTGTTTTACCTGTGTGACCACGTTTTCTCATGTTGTCTCCCCCCCCACTTTTCTTTGTAAGTGGAATGAAATGCATTCTTTCAGTTCAGTTTTTCCCATCCCTAATTAAGCACAGTTATGTACTGAGGTGCACGTGCACCTCTGTGTTAGCAGTTACAATACCTTAGATCCTCTCAAGCTGCTCCCACCTCTATAAGGTTTCAATAAGAATGTGAAACACATTCATTGAGGTTTTACTGCAGGTTAAAACTCACACTGCCTCGCACACCTCCACCTTTCTCCTGTGAAAAAATTCTCTGGTGTGACATTACCGGTGATTTCCTCTTTCTCCTCTCTGACTGTGTCTGTCTCTATCTCTCCGCTCACCGGAAATCATAAAACCTTCAGTCGTATTTTCGTGGGAACGTCTTATTGTTTGGAAAGTTATTGTCTCCAAAATGCCTCTGGCTGTAGTGTAGCAGCATTCTCACTAAGAATCAGACTGCAGGTTACATGAGGAGTCACCGGGGTCTCTCCAATACTACCTCATCTGTCTTCCCCTCTCTGCTGAATCACACAGTGTTTATCATTCTGCATATTGTAGGGGTGCTGGAGCCAATCCCAGCCGACATTGGGCGAGAGGCGGGGGAACACCCTGGACAGTCACAGGGGAGTGGCTACTAGTTCAGCGCTAATCAGGAACGACTCATGAAGAAAGTGGTCGTTGGTCTGATTCATGGAGACTAATGATTCATTAATGTAATATCTCCCAGTTTGTTCTGTAGTAACTCATCATTCTCTACTATGTAGTCCTCAATTCCAAGTTATTCAGGAACCACTCATTAACAATCCATTAACTATCCGGTCATATGATGTGTTTGCTAGCTGGTGTTATTATCTGTTTACAAGGCAGTGTTTGTTCATAGCTTGATCATGTTACAGGACAACTCATGCAAGTCTCTGAGACGCACGCACACACACACACGCACGCACACACACACACACACACACACACACACACACACACACACACACACACACACACACACACACAC
>JAVQJF010023267.1:0-11632 GCA_036023855.1 Gadopsis marmoratus | reverse complement strand
AATGAACAAAGGCAGAAATTCGCATCCAATCCATTTGTCTGCTCAGTGATGCCCTGGTCCAGATCTGGGAGGAGATACCCCAGGACACCACCCGTCGTCTCATTAGGAGCCCCGACGTTGTCAGGCAGCATACAAGCACATGGGGGCCATACAAACTACCGAGGACCATTTTGAGTTGCTGCAATGACATTTCAGCTAAATGGACTAGCCTGCCGCATAGTTGTTTCACTTTACCTTTTGGGGTGTCTTTGAATTCAGCCCTCTGTAGGTTGATAATTTTCCTTTCCATCAAATGATGTGGCATCCTTTCATTCCTAACACATTACCCAGTCCATATCAGTATAGATATCCAGATGATTTTTCTTCCCATTGAGATCTGATGTGTTCCTTTAATTTTTTTGAGCAGTGTATTTATATATAATGATAAATGTGAAACTAAGCACAGTGCACAAGCCTGATTTCCACTCCCACAGTTAACAACATCAGGCATCCATATGAAAAGTGTGATGAAGGTCAAACCATAGCTATTCAATAAGTTTACAAAGTGTCGATGGTGCGTGGGAGCTGATTTTTATTTTTTACTTGGGACTCATCACTTATTCTCCTACACACCTGTCTGAATACAGGTATGCAAAGATCACCTTTCTTCTATGACTCACTCCCACTGTTAGCTGCGGATATGGGCATGACCATAATCTAGCGTTTGCTTATCAATGCCTCTCTCTGCTCTGTCTTTAGACTTGTCAATGAAAAGAAAAGTAAAGAAGCAGCATAGTTTTACAGATTATTTGTTGTATTGGATACGTCCTCAAACAAGGCTGTCATTATGGCATATTACAGATTGCTGTGTCGAATGCAAAGAAATGCCGGTTATATTAGCTAATAGCCTAAAACAAGTACAGGTTTTATTATCAGATTCCGTCTTTCATACAGTTAATCTCTACTACATTTATAATACTCAGCCGCTTTAGAAATAGCATGATGTATGCATGAGGTGTGACCATTCTTCCACTGTAAATACCTGTTTATGTATGAGTAATGAGGTATGCATGCATTCATGCATTTGACCATGCTACTCCAACCACATTATCACATTTAGATGGGCAGTTACTCTGGAATCTTCTACGCAGTGTAACTAAAGCCACCAGACATGAGTGAAATTAGCGTTACCGCAACACTCCTGATTCTAGGACAAGCTCCTAAGCCAATGACATACGGCTCAAGTGAAGAAAGCAAGTCTATTACCACAGTGCTATCCAATTTGCCCTTGGGATATGCTTGTTGAGTGTACTTGGAGCATACTTGAAGGAAACGATCCCCCTTAAGTCGCTCAGCTGATACGGCGGCCTATCAAGACTGGAACTGGGCATGTTTAAAGTCAACAGCACTTAAACATAAGATATGAGAGGCCTTCAAAGAGCAGGGACAAAAATGGCTCGCTGACTATTTTGGAACTGAGTGCTTCAATAGCTGAGGTTAAAGGGCATCATCAGTCTTTGTGGCACAGCGAATCTCATTTTCCGCAGAAATGTGATGACTCGACAGCAGGGAGGACAGCAGTGATGTAGAAGGCCGGAGCAGGGAAGTGGGGCCCCACAATAAGGAAGGGATCGCAATGAATTCCACTCAGCGTTTTCTCTCTTCTGTCTGTCTCACCTTTCCGTGTCTCTCACAACAGCAGCCCCGAGAGCTGTTGGTGAATAATGATGACCTCACGTGGCGCCATGGCTCACAAACACTGACGGCTCTTATTTCCCTTTGTGAGTGTAGTAATGGGATCTTGTATCAGGTTTCGGCTCTTCTGCCAACTGTGAGCAGTTCTGTGGCGAGAAGGCGGCACTGCGTGTTGCCTTCTGTCCAAGCTCTGAAATCATCAGAGAATCAGAGCTGCTTTCAAGAGCCAGTACGTGATTTGTTAGGCCAAAAGAGTTCTGTATTATTTAAATATGATTTAAATAATGTACACTCATGTAGACCTAAAATTGGCTGTTTTCTAAGCCCTGCCTCCTGCTGCTAAGCCTGTCAAGCATTCTCGCAAATGCACATATGCAGCTTACTGTAGAGGATTAAATGTTAGAAATTCTTGCAAATGTTTTAAACAATGGGTCTTTGATTTCAGGAAAAGGTGGACAAAGCAACATTTTGATTTTGCTGGCTGAAATGGCAACTGGATGATTTTATTAGCTGTAGCTAGCTAGCTGATTCAGCTAATGTTTGTTCCATTAGTTGGTTGAAAATGCTGTGTGTGACTGAGCTTAATGTGTCCAGCTAACTTGTTTTAAAAGGAGAAACTTGTCAAAAAGAGACGAAGGCTAAAGCTGCATGTCCCAAGTAAAAAGTCAGCATCCTCACCAGTTGATAATCCACGTTGAAGGCATGTAATGCTAGAGCTAGTTAATCCTAGTATTATAAAGTAAGATTATTATTTCATTCCAACATAACCCTGTTTGGCTTCTCAGTTTACGTACTAGTTCGGATTGTGCTCAAATCCAGTGAAGAGCAGGACAGAGCTGCTAAACACCCTAAACTCTGATAGCAAACAGTGGATGTGCTAGTTAAGAGCAGGGGCTCTGTTTAACTCACACTGTCGGAGAGAGCAGCCTTGTTCTGAGGCGACGGCAAACAGAACCTCCTGGAAGAATCACTTACTGCAACTTTGAAATGTGTTTTGCCATTTAAAGATCTTTATTTAATGTGATTGCAAACCTTTGCGGTTGTAAGCACCGTGTCACTTTTATAAAACAATGAAATGACTTGTGTGGAATTGTCATAAGCAAACTGCTGAAAAGAAAACCCAAGACACTTTCTTTGTGTTTTCCTCAATTTCCATTTAATCTGACTCATGCATCCGTTCTGTCCCTGAAGGCACCATTGCCACTGATGGCATCATTATCCTCTTTCACACAGTGACAACTTTCAGCATTTGGATGCAGTTGCCAAAGGTGCCGTATTGAAAATATATATTATCTTCTCAATCTAACTAGTGTAAGAGATGCATTAAAGAAGTGATGAAGCCCTCACAATTCTCTTGGGGAGACACTGTGTATACTTAAATAAACCTGGGTGGAAGTGCAAAGCCTTCCTCTCATTGATATAAGCAATCACCATGAAAAGAAAATTTAATTTTCCTTTCTGCTGAAAACTTTTGGAAACACTTTAATTCCCCTTCAGTGGATCTGGGATTTCAAGTTTAAACTAATTTGCTTGACTGGTAATTAAATAAGAAGTCAATTATACAAACAATTAGTTCCGCCGGTGAATGCAAGCTAGTGGTACTTCTTTAAGTGTTTGAGAGTGGGATTTTCAGTGTGGAAGTGCTCCTGTGTATGCATACAGTATGTGCGTGTGTTCTGGCACATTTCTGTGTGTTTGCTGCGTGGGTGTTGTGAGAGGGATCGCCTTCTTTGGGATTGATTGCAAGTTTTGATTGGTTTATCCTTTCTGGGAATCAGGAAAGCAGAATATCTAGGCACACCGTAACACATTCTGGTTCACGCTTAGAGCCATTTCAAGACATTTCTTACATAAAAGTACGAATAATGCAGAAACATGTGCCAATAATTACATAAATGAGCTAAATTGTTATGTTGAGCTCGTGGAGACATACCTAAAGCTGTTGGAACACCACTCAGTTTAGAGATTTGCATTACTCATGCTGTCAGTATTTACAAGTAACTCCCACAACATCTCACAAAGCAGGAAAGCAGAGTACCTGAATCTGCAGTGTCATCTGGCAGACAGTCTTGAATTGAATGAGTTAAAAAATCGTGAATATTATGCTAAAGTTGAAGGGAGATATTCAGTTTTTTTTTTATTGAGATTAAGGTGCATTTGAGCATTTGAAACAAGATAAAACTGGATGGAACTTGGATGTGTAATCTCAGGGTTTATGAAAAGTTCTTACCTTGGATAAACTTACTGTCTGTGGAGTTCAATGCTTTCTGTGGGTTATTTTGTGAAAAGTAGCTGCATCTTGGCATGCCCACTCTCACTCATACCGCCTTATCTACCCCTGCCTTGGCTTTTCCATAGATTTCCCACAATGCATTTGAATATCCCCCTGAGAGAACAGGAGTGAACTTGTTGCGCTCAATTTGTGTGGGAGGAGAGTGCAATACAGATAATGATAGCAACAGCATTGTAACTGCAACAGAGTGAGTATCTCCAGGCATAAAAGGGGAGCATTATGTCCCTTACTCAATAGACATGATTTTCTGTAGTTGCAGTGCCACAAGACATGTTGTCTATTGTCGGTGGGGATATTAGCATCTGTGCTCTATTGTAGAGTTCCCCGTGTAAGACTGTTGAACGCGAGCACAGAAGGCTGAGTCTACAAAAATGCTTTTGCCCTTTAAGCTGCACTAATCAATATTGTTTGTATGAAAAATGAAAAATTGTGTAACGTGAAAGGGGCCATTAATGGTGACAAACCTACACAGAGTCATCTGGCTCGGCAGCTCCCCTCAGCTTTTAGCATGTTTTGGTTTCACAGCTCACAGCTTTACTGTTTTGGTTCACTCTACAAAATTAGCCTAGAAATTGAGTAGAGAACCAGTGGCATGGCAAATACAGCCTTCGGCAAACTTTCTCTTTTCTACTATTTTATTTCTGTAATATCTAACTCTTAGTTAGCTTTCATATAGCGTAAGGCAGTGTGCAGTCCTCATGTGCTGACGCTGTAATTCTTCCTGCCAGTCCCTCACACCCTTACTACTTCAAAGTAAATCACCTGAAGTGATCGTGTATTCTGTGCACGCCGCCCGGCCCTGCTGACTCCGTAGCATTAAACGCGTATTTACCAGCTGGGGGTCTGAATACATGACGAGGCTCCTGGATTCCCAGCGGGACCTTACCTGCCACAGCTACACCACGTCGCCCTTGAGCTAGACACTTTAACCTTAGCACAGCACACAGTCGAGTACGCATCAAGCCGGGTGAGCGTAAATGGATATAATGTTAGTGTCAGGGTGTGTAGGTCCCAGTGGATACAGAGGGGGCATCTGCAGGCAATGGAGGAGCCATATGATGAATGTTAATAACAATTTGTGCTGTAGATCTGGGCAGAGACTCCGGAGATTGTAGTAAAGTATTACCTAGGGGGAATCTACTATATATATTCATTAGCCATCATTGCTGCTATATCTGCTGCTGCAACAGGGCACCATGTCCCAGCATGCCCTCCAGTAAGAGCACAGTAGTTTGACTCTTATGTGTGTGCGCATGTGTGTTCAAATTATACACACATTAGAGGGCACGCAATATTGTTCCTACTGTGCAACAAGATAGCGAGGCTCTTTGGTGTGTGGCACGCTCGTCTCTCGATGAAACACTCTTCAGTGCCTACCTGTAGGTTTATAATACGTCTGGGTCAACAGACATTGGGAACACAGAGGGAGGTTAATGTGAAGCAGTATCTGCCTCACTGCTGGTGAGCATCAGCATTGTTTGCCAGATGCATTAGGCACACAGTCAGTGAACAACGCTAGCTGAGAGAGCTGCAGAAACCTATCCATTTGGAGATCAGACATCTGACACACTCGACGTGGTGGGATCTGTTTGGATTGCCTGATAGCTGAAGAACCTCAATGTTAGGGCTCTTATAATCAAACACTTTCCTTTTTCTTCAAATAAGAGAGCAGTTAGTCCTGAATCTTAACCTCTCATTATGTCTCTCTAGCGTGTCACATCAATCTGCACAGAGGAGAAGATCTGGTGGAACAAGGTAGAACAGAGAGAAATGTTCTGGATCAATGAGGCACTTTTTCCCACTCTTAACCTGGTTCCAAACCTGTGAATTGCTGCCTACATACATAGACCTGACTCATTGACTCATTTACCAGTCTTACCCTGGCTAGAAAAACAACCAACCAATCAGAGCTTTAAAAGGTGCATTTAAGAATGTGGATGTCAACTTTCTGTGGCAGAGCCAGAAAAATGGCAACAAACAAATGCAGAACTGTAGTAGAACTGATTACTGTAGTGAAGTGTTACACGAGTACACTACGCACAGATTAGACTGAAGTGCTTGCAGCATTACTCTTGCTGCTTTTGCATTGAAGAGCCAGACATGGAGTGAAATAGTTATGATATTCATCTGTCCTCCATGCGACACGTAGGTCTTCTGTTTAAACAGATAACTGCAGTCAAGTTGTGCCGGTACAGTCTACCGGTGTAGGAGGAATAACCGGCCACTTCTATCAAAGTACTTGAATGCAATGTGCGACAACCGTTTTTATTTTGAACCAAGACTGGTCTCTTTGGGAAGTGAAAGTGAAGAGAGGGAACATTTGCACAAATTATGACTAATCGTCAAAGCCTTCTTCGCGCATGCCCCGCAAATAAACGTGTCACCTGTTTTCACCGCCTACTTGACACTGAGTAATCGCACAGCGAGAGACATCTGCCATGTTACTGGATGGCAGTGTTGCCTCCTACATCCATCCCAGCCAATTGGCAGGGAGGAAACCGAGTGCCATAGGAAGTAGTGAGGGATTAAGACTGACCCCTTTAACACCACAGGAAGCATCAGATGTTGCAGAAAGCTTTTTTGTGCAAACAATTGAACAACTATGTAGTGTATCTTAGTGGCTGATTCCTGAGACATCAATGATCCATCCTTCTTTATTTTACTCCAGTAAGAGGCAGGATAAGCAACATTACCCCAAACAGTAATCCTCGTCTTGGCTGTGAACGTTATTGTAGTCAAATGTCAGGAACAACCCTTGCAGCCAAACAGGAGAACACCTGCCATGGGCACAAATAATGTACTAACTGTTTGCCAAGAAGAAAGAGGAGGAGGAAAAAAATAAGCGAGAGAGGCGGCTTTGGAGAGAAAAACAACATCAGGACAAAGAAACAGTGGTACAGATGGAAGCAAGGAAAAAAAGGAAGGACCTAGAGACACGGGGAGGGTGGGAATGTGAGAGAAAGTATGGATGGAACAAAGTATTAAAGGACTGAGGCAAAGTGGGAGGCATACAAAGAATTAGAAAAAAAGAGAGCCAACTCGGTATAGCATTTGGAAATTAGTTTAGCTAATGTGTGTGCCAGATGGTTAGGGTAACATTAAACAACAAACGGGGAGCTAAAGACAATCAAAGAAAAGTGTTCCGGCATGTATTTAGTGCATGCGTCTGTGTCTTGTTGCAGTAAACCCCCACCCATCTACTACTCTGTGTATGTTAAAATAAACACTGAATAATTTACAAGCGCTATTTGACCCAGGCTTGCAGGAGAGTAAGCTATATCAATTGGATCGGATGAAATGCAGGTATGCTGGATATGAGCCAGTGCTCTAATGAAGGGCCATTATACAGTATATCCCTCTGTTAACAACCCTGGCTTTTCTGCTTCTCTAAGTGTAAGGGCAAGTCTGGGGAAAGCTGACTGAAGAGATGACAGAAATGCAAATCAATTTCTTTTTTCCCCTCAAGCAGCCACTGTATGATAATCATTCTCTAAGAAATGAGGTGATTTTAGAAAACCTGAGGATGCTTAATTGCTAACCTGAGGAAAAAGATAACTAAATGACAGTGGCCCGAAGCGTAAGATTGTGAAGAAGTGGAATTGAAACAGGTTACAAACGAATTGGATATGCTGATTTATCGGTATGCACTTTAAAGGCATTCACTGATTCCTCTTGACAACTTGGGCGCAGCAGAACAGCTGTACACACAGCACTGACATATAAACCACCTTATAGAGTTGATTCTGTTAATGTGCTAGTAAAGCGTTTCCTATTGGGTTTCCGCCCACCTGATGAATGGAAGTCCAATCTTCACTCTCCTTTAGCTTTTCAGAAATATCTTCATAAAAAAAGGTGGAGGGGGAAATGTTTAAACAGAATTAATTACCTTAAGAATTATAATTTGTGGGTTGAGGCATTATGATTTAATTCAAAAAGCACAAACAAGCTAATCTAATTTGAATGTTATAAGGGGCTGCTGTGCTGGTATAGAATCACATCTTGTAACTTGCACTGGTAAATAGAGATGTTAAAGCATTTTGCGTTCAAATACAGTCCCTATGCATATACATTCATGCAACCATTAATGTGCATGTTTGTGAGTTTGAATCTTTGCATTAATAGGCACTTGAAAGTGCGAGTGTGCACGTGTGTTTGTGTGACTGGGATCCATAAGGCAGTGTATGAAAGGCAGCAAGCCAACAACACATACTTGAATGCCTCTTTAAATTAATCATCTGCTTCGGCGAGAGGGCACAAGGCACTTAAAGAGTCTTCTTGGCCTGCTCCATGTGCAGACAGAAGTCAAGACAATTGTGCACAAATCCCACCGCCGTTAAACAAAAAGGATTTAATTCTTCATTACCGGCGGAGGTGAAAATGAGTTTGTCTTCATGGATCAGTGGTCGCAAGGCAAACAGGTAGAAGGCAAACCACCTCGTACCTCACTCTGACAGCCAAATAACCAGAACGGCTCCAGAAATCAAACCAAATAACATACAGTTCCCACACAGCACAAGGCCGTCTCGGCAAGCTAACTGTGATTCAGCCTGTTAGTCAGTTAGAGGGAGTTGATGGACAAATACGCCTTACAGCCCGCGCCTCTTTATCTCCTTGTTCTGTTTAAGACTGCACTCGTGTGATTGATGGCTGAACGCAGGCGTTGATTTGTAGGGAGGTGAAATGATGGGAGTTACAATGCCTGACGAAACAGGAACAAAGGGAGAGGAGATGTAGATAGAAGAGAGGAAGGAGATGTGGAGATCCATTGTTAATCCTCGGTAGAGATGGGCTGACATTTGTTGGTGCAGCAGAACACTGATGCCTGGTTGAATATGACAGTACATATGGTCTTTGTACAGTTTGCTCGGTGGCATTCTTCCAACGCAAAGTTACTCATTTTTACCATTTCACAGTCTGTCAAGAGTGCTCAGCTGATATTTAAAATGAATACAGCTTACGTTACCTAAATGCGCAGATACCTTGAAGCGTCATTGGTTGCCATAGCAACGAGTGCCAAAATCTGCATTCAAATACTCCTTTTCATTGTTCAGGATTGTGTCTGGGCTGCTAGACATTTTGTCTTTAGAGTCTTGCATTCGAGCGTGCAGATATGTTGACCGGGCTTTGGCTCGTGGGCAGTGAGCCAATATGGACGTCCATGTACACGCATAGTGTGTATTTGCAGAAGAATAGAACTGAAGACATTTGAAATACTTTGTATTTGCAGGGGCCATCCCCAGTGAAGTTTTGCACACTTTCCATTTCCTTTACTTGCTACACCTGAATTTCTAGTATTGATGAAACAGCGAAAAAATAATAAAACGAGAAGGTCGATATGACCAGCTGAGTTCTCTACGAGCTGATTGGCAGTTGAAAGAGGTGACGTGCCTTATGTTCTAATACCAGCAACTGGCAATTTGACGAGCTGAGTCGCAGGCGACGCCATCAGCCGGCATGAGTCGCGCTGAGACGGACCCGTTCACACTGCTGCAACGTCTTGTCTCGGTTTCATCTCGTTGTGAATCTTTGGTGTGAAATGGCCTTAGAACTCCCTGCTCAACGTCATCAGTTGCCACCTTCCCTCTCAGTCCTCTTCCTTCATCCCCTCTTAACTTCCCTTGAATTCTGGTTGCGCTTTCTCCTTTTTTCCTTCACGAAAACACCATTTAAAAAAACCTAAAAAATGTTCTTCTCATTTCCCCCAGCTCTTGTATTTACCCACACGCCAATCGCTATGTCATCATCTTATCCCGCCCAAGCTCTCCCCCTCCTTCCCTGGGGTCTGCAGTGTGTTTAAGACGAGTAGCTGGCAGGTAATTACTGTCACAGCTTAAAGATCTTAATCAAGGTGTAGATGTGATAGAGCCACAAGCCTATGTGACCGTTTAAGGATCATTTACGACACACTTCTCACCGCACCACAGCAGTCAACTCGGAACACTTTATGTACACAAATTTGTGTGTCTTTTTGTGCAGACACGTACACACACACACACACACACACACACACACACACACAATAATGTGCACTCTGCACCAACCCACAATTACAGAAGCAGCCACTTCAGGCAATTTGGAAGCAGCCTCGATAAACTAAGGTGTTTACATCATCAAAACGCTGCTGCACTCGCAGGAGAAAAGAAGAGAGGAAATTAGTGTCGTTCGTCACATGTCAAGATTAAGCAGCGCTGACTTAAACTCCGTCTTTTCAAGTGATACTGATGGAGCCCTTCTTCGGGTTTAACCACGGCACGTTATCATGTGTAAACAAGTGAAGTGGGGGGGAATGCTATGCCGTATGCCGAGCAAAGTGCGATGGGGTTCGGTTTGTTTTACATCACAGCTCAGCAAAGAGAGAACAGAGAATTCCTCTCTGTGCAGCAGTGTGGAAAACTAGACCAGACAAACTGCACATTATTGTATGCTCAGCTGTACATCACACGAGAGTCACTACAGACAACACGCCAAATATATCAAGGATGTAAAATGTTTTCTGCTTAGCTGCGACGTATTAAAATGCACTTGATTGAACGATGCTTTTCATCCCTGAAAACTCACAATGCCTTGCTCCACTGTACTACTGAGCAGTCAACACCCCTGTTTTATTTACAACTGCAATCCAACTGTATGATCAGCTACTCAGTACAAATTCAGACACAGAAATATGTATGTAAATATTGTCATTATTCTTACTGGTCACGTTCCCTTTAAAGAAAACCCTCTGAACCTTGGTCAAACCGGCAGCCGACTGAGACTTATTCCATTTCTGTCGTCGTGCACGGCTGTAAACATTTAGATTTAGTTTATGACCTCAGGAGAGAAACGGACTCAGCGCTGCTGCCATGTAAGAGTCAACGAAACTGAGGTGGTGAGCTGATGCCACACGACAGCGACATTCTGTACCCTCTCTGAGGAATAAGCCAGCAAAAATTAGATGCCACTATGATTAATAACCATAAAAATACAGCATCTGCACATATTCATCTTGAGGTGGCAAAAATATGGATGCTGTGAAGCGAACAATGACAAAGTTTAGCAATTTCTGCTCCAAAGATGCAGTCATGCACATCGTGGGCTAGCCATTTCCTATAAAATGTAATTTTCAGCAGGAGCATACAGTATATAGGTATTCCTAGAGTCCCAGTAATCATGAGGACCTTCTTCCAAAACACTGCCATCAGAGTGGATTCAGACATGTGTGCAAGTGAGGCAGTGTCTGTGTGTGTGCTGCCTGCCTGCCTGCCTCCTTCACTATTTTCCATCAGGCTGTGTGCTGTCAAGCGGTGTTGTATAGCGTGGAACCATTCGATCATTCACAGGGAATAGAGTGTGTGTCTGCAGCATGGAGTATGGCCACCACTCCTCTCCCAGGAGCCAGTTCACTTTAATTGAAGCTCCACTGAAACACAAGCCCGGGCAGTACAGTAGCTCACAAAACACTGTTATCTCCGGCATCTCGGTCTCCCGTAGAAATGGAATTAGACAGCGACTGGCTTGCAGAGCTGCAGTGTGACAAACACACGCGAGGAAATAGATGCACACACGCTTGCGCTCTTCCAAACAAAATAAAGACAAAAAAAACAATGTGCAAATGCACAGTAGCACAGACAATAGTGCTACCGCGCGCACACACACACACGCACACACGCACGCACACACACACAC
>JAVQJF010023265.1:0-18871 GCA_036023855.1 Gadopsis marmoratus | reverse complement strand
CGAGATCCATCTAGACATCAACACAACGGCCCTGCTGACATGTCCGCATAGTATTACTGTTCAGTCACTGGCCCTGTGTGTGGTCATTACAAGACCAACTACTGGTCTCCCTTATGTTTGATTCTGTTGAAGCTGTGGGTATGTGGGTCTTTCTGTATACTCAAGAAGCCCTGCCTCCTCCACCTGTGTCCCCGTTAATAGAACCCATATATAACTGACAAGCAAGCTGTCCAAACACATTAAGCCCTGTTCAGACCAAAAAACAGTACTACGAGGCTTCTGTGTCGGTGTGAAGACAACGCACAGGTATCAAGGCAGGTGCTCCTCTGTAAAGTACCTCAATGCTTGTGAGTTACACTGTAGAATGGTAACATAATGCACAGTACACACCACGGTCTTGAAGCTGTGTTCAGTGTAAAGTGTTGTTGGCCAATAATAAATGATGAACAGGCCTGACACTGGAGGCCCAAAAAGTAGGAAGAATATTTTCAGAACAATCACTGGTCCAAATTGATTGCTGAATGTATCTGTCCTATAGGTTCGGTCTCAAACAGCATTAATAATGTTGTAGCAACACAATGTTAGTTGGAGCACTGCACCCCAGTAGTGCTGCAATAGTGACTGGAACCCAAAGCCATACTACAGACTTCATAGTATAAAATACCTAAAGTACCGTGATCTTTTGGGGAACGATACTATGTCGAATGGGAATCCAACTTGACAGTTTCTCCTAAAGTAAAAAAAAAAATGTCTCCACCATTAATAGAAATGTCTGTCTGCGGTGAGCAGCGCCGCAGTTTCCTAAAAACCTCCCTAGAATTGGTATGTAGTGTAGATTTGGGTTCTGGTGCTTGAGAGCGGCTGCAAAACCAGCGTTTAATGCACCCAGTTATCCTTCCTTACTTGTGGCTTTGCTCCGGTCACACTCTTTTGCAAGAACTACACCTAAGCAAGTGTTAATTACATCTGGATGAAGATAAAGATGGCCAGCTGTGGGGTGTCTGTCTGATAGAACCACGTTTGTCTTGATGCAATGTGTCTGAGGCGGCTTCGGTCCATGTAAATGGTAGTAACCATGTTGGCATACTGCACCCATTGATTTCTCTTTTGTAGTTTGTTTATTTTTGTCTTTTTTTTTTTAAAAAATAAAACTAATACTGTAACTTTTGCATTGTCTATGTGGCTGCGTGATGTGCTGAGGAGTCTCACCATACACTTTATATCCACCCTGAACAGTCACATGGTACAACGGGCAGCTGGGAGTGGTCGCAGCACTGTAGCTCAACTTAGGCTGCGACACTGACGTAAACTGAAAAATGTGTCATGAAATCAGCAGTAGATGAATTAACTATAAGTCTATGTAATATTCTCTGTTTGGCAGCAGCATGTGTGAGTAATTAACTCAACCCTCGAGACTCGTTTCTCACATGTTCAGTGCCGTGAAATGTGGAAGTGGCATAAGCAGGGGTCAAGACTAATAAAAGATTTATAAATGAATAACAATCGATAAAAACATTCAAAGGTTAAAAAGGCCGTGCAGACAGGTTCTGGAACGGCTCCTCTAAAGGGAGCTGTAGGTGACAGATGTCCCAGACCTTCATCAGCGCTGGACGCAGGTGAATTTGCATTACACTATAAAACATTTTACAGGAAATGAGTGGAATCAAATAGTTTCTCTAATGTAAATCTACCTTTTTAATAAACATCTGTATTGCTAGTACACATGATCCCGTAGGAACACTCCTCCGGAGCCAAACGACCACGCTGACAGAGTTTGGATCGGAGTGGACGATGCAGAGGTTGACAACAAATTGAAGTACTGGATTTGAACATCTGTAAAGGAATGTGGAGCATGAAACTAATTAGCATGGGCAAAACCTCGCATCTTGTCCAAATTCTGTTCAAGCCAACAAACCACCACCACCCAACAAAAAGACACATGCAGGGAAGTAGTTACAAGAGACTGTATAAAGGCGAAGAATACAGGGGTTAAGAGCAGATTAAAAATAGCTCTTATTGAAAGTGTTTCTCCTGTCATCTCCAGAAAGGCTCTCTGGTTGGAGATAGGTAACGCAATCATCGCCCTTAAGGAGATTTTTCGGATGGAACATCAGCATCTGCTGTACACGCAGACTGGTGTGGTTGAACAAGCAAAACAATCTTTAACCAAATTAATTATTTTAAACTTGGGGATTAATTAAATATAAAAACTTGACTGATAATGAAAAGGCACAGAGGTGATTAAAGAAACCTGTACGGTGGCTTATTGTCAGTGAGAGCTGCAGTTTCATGGAGCTGTACAAACTAACGGCTGTCCCCTGATCCACCGTGCTGAACACCTTTTAATGGGCTGCTACAGATGCCCACGAGTCCCGGCCCGCATCACAAGGTCATGGATCGGTCATGTACGGACTGCTGGAAGAGAAGAAGCAACCCATAATCAGCATGGCATGTACAAAGCTGTGGAAAAGCAGATGGTTCTAAGGACAAACTCATTCATAGACACCGATATCTCCCTGCACTTTAAAATATTGCCTTGTGCTGTTGTATTCATGAACTGGTCTGTTTTTGTCCCTGTAAATTCAATAAACTCAATAAAAGGTCTTTATTTAAAATAAAGCAAGGGCTATCTTTGCAGTTAAAACTGTAAGGAACGAAGGCAGGTGGAAATATTTAAAAATATATTCAGCCACTGTGGAGAAACACAGTAAATGTCTCAAGTCAAAACAGTCTTGCCTGCAAATTTGAGGGCGTAGGTTTTGTGGAACAGACTATGAGCTGTAGGTCCCAGGGAAAGGTGCACTGAACCTTTGACCGATGGAAAACCATTGCTGAGAACACAAAGCCGTTTGAACAGACTCCTCAGTGAGTCATATAAAGAGCGTATGAAGCTGGGGACCATGGCTACGCTGCCCTCAGCTTGGGTCTGACAGTGTTGTGACAATCAAACACTGGATTTGGAATTTGTTACAAATGTAAGTAACCAATATTATGTCTATACAACTCATTAAAAGGGTTTGCAATTGAAAAGGTTGAAGTAAAAATGGCCCAGCGACATTTAATTAGGCAATAGGTCCCCTGAATTACTTTCGTGATGCTCGTACATAAAGTGGAAACTCACAATATTTGCTTATTCAGATGTACCTTAATCCACATAATCCCTTCTTTTGTGGATCTGTACGTGATCTTGTGATGCTGACTGTGGCCACCAGATGTCGCTGCAGGATATGCATGTGTCAAATCAAAGCCTCATTCAGAGTGTCTCCTCTTATTCATCAAAGTAAAAACTGGCCAAATGTGCACTGTGGTGCCTCATAGAATAACTGTCCAAACTCCCACATTTAAAAAACAGTGAGGACAACACAGATTTAAGCTGTGGGGTTACGAGCGTCTAATAATGCATTTAGTCAGTCTGTCATGGCGGATGAGCCTGACAGCGAGGGGCAGAATCTCTGACAGAACGCTGCTGTAGCTACCATTTGTGTCAAATGTACCTTCATTTTGAATGAAAAGACAAAGCTTCACAAACATTTCCATTGGCTGCGAGGCATGTGCACGACAGAAACAGAAAACGGATGGTTTGTCATTTTCCCATTTTGATGCCTAAAAAGTAAAAATAAAATACTGGTACAGGATTTATTGCCACAGTGAAGGCAAGTTTAGCACATTTCATACACAAAGGCAATTCAAAGTACTTTACATAAAGCATAAACAAAGAATGAATAAAAGAACAGGAATTTAAAAAGGGCACCTTTAAATGACCAGGATCGTAATGGAGCATGTCAGAGATGTATTTTGGCCCCAAACCATTCAGTAAGTAAGCCAATAATAGTACTTTGAAATCAATCATTATAGCCAGTGCAGAGCTCTGAGAACTGGGACACTTAATGTGTTCCGCCTTTAGTTTTAGTGAAGACAGCAGCATTCTGAATAAGCTACAGCCGTCTGATGATGCATGTTTTACAGACACTATTCTAATAATCAGGCCTACTAAAAACAACATATTGAGATTTCCCATGAGCAGCTACCAAATGCATATTGAATACTTGGAATCACCTCCAGACCTTTTATCTTCTTAATTTGTCAGGAAATAATGAAGGAACACAACCTGGCCATGAAGCTGCTGTCAGTCAACTGTCCAATTACGTCTGAGCCTCTGAAAATGGGGGACTTTGTATACAAATGGCTGTAATTCCTAAACGGTTAATGTGATATTTTTGTTACACCCTTTGAATTAAAGCTGAATGTCTTCAATCACATCTTGGTTGCTTCGTTTCAAATCCATTGTGATGGTGTTGAGAGGCAAAAGGACAAAACTTGTGTCACTGTCCGAATACTTATGGACCTGACTGATGCCATTCCAAATGCTCATCTTCTCAAATTAGACGGCCACAAATAGAGAGCTACAACATTGATAGATGCATCAAACCAAAGGACTTTGGGGATACTGCATCCACTCAACGTCACAGTCTCTGTGATGACAGACAGCTTACCGACCAATGCTGAAAATGTGGCTTCAGCTATGTTCGCAGTCAAAGTTGAGAGAATGTTGAAGACTTTAAATATTGCAAATCCCACTAATGACATCAGTGTTCTGGACGGACAGCACTTCTGTCTTAAAATACATAAACACACACATTCCACAGATTCATTGCTAACAGCAGTGGAGTCAGAGAGTCAACGGGAGTCAATAAGCGAAGACATTAATACCAAAGCTAATCCAGCGGATTATGCCTGAAATCAAGAGAGACTCTCAAGGTCAATGTAATCCAAACGCACAATCTGAGAAAAAAAAAAGAAGAAGAAACATGCAAGATGAAGAAAAGAACCAAGCAAAGTGAGAAGAATTCCTGACTGATTGAAACGGATGATACGCAGGCCGAGCAGAGTTGCACAGCACGCACTGTGTGGGCGTCCAAAGATGTAAAACTGTAAGATGTTTTCAAAGCCTAAACGATGATAACGTTCTGCGCGTCTTTAATACATATATAATGCAAACCATGACGGAGGATGCCCCTCACACCTCCAGGTTAATGAGGTTACAGGGAGCAGCCTCCCATGTTGTCTTCTGTGGTACAAAGTGGCTCCTACAGGAGCAGCTACAGGTGGGGTTTCATGTCAAAGGAGGACCTGAGAAAATGGAAATGGCAGCAAATCTGACTGGATTTGAATATGGTGATCCAGGCCTGCCCTGAAATCCATGAAACAACACTGAGAACGTTACCTCTGCATCCGTATGGTTGCTCTGGTCCCGGCTACATCCTTACAGTTGATGTGCAACTTAAACCTTGATTATTTACCCAGGGATTGCTATTGATGCTGCTGCTGCTGCAAAAAGGAAATAAATGGACAATCAGCTCCTGATTTTACCAGCTAAAGTGAACAATGTGACATTTCGGTTCATGTCGAACACTTATTGCCATTCCCCATCTGTCCACCAGATGCCCCCTCTTCACCAGACTGCCTCACTCACCTGCTCACCTGTTCTCTCTTCCCTCATCAGCTGCTCACTACATCAGCCCAGAGCCTTGATTCCTTTGCTAGTTCATCCTAGTTATTTATATATATATATAATTGGACTGTTCGGCCATTTAATGGTCAGTCATGATACATATGCAGAGAACAGTACACACACATACACGTTGAGCTCCCGAGGGGAGCTGGAGCAGTGGCCTTCTATGGCGACCAGGGACCGACATCCCTGTCCTGTCTTGGTCGGGGTAGAAGCACAACCGGGGGCAACTTAGTTCAGTGTCTTGTCCAGGGACACTTCGACATGTGGACAGGAGGCTGGAATCAGAACACCAACCCGAGGTGCCAAATCCAAAGTCAACAGCTCTAATTCTGGAACTGAATATGGCCTGGAGCAACCACAGCCAACCACAGGGCTGAAAGTCCACAGCTTAACCTGCGCCACACCCCGCCATGTGCCTTGTGTTTTGCTTGCGACCTTTTGTTACCTGAACCTGCCTGACTACCTGCCTGACTGTTGCCTGACTGTTGCCTGTCTGCACTTGTCTATCAGCTGCCATCAATAAGCCACTTATGTCCAATCCTGCATGAGTCGTGACATGCTTTGTGAGTAATTGTTTTGTCAGGATATTCAAAGAAAACAACTCTTAAGAGAAACTTTAGTAGTTTTTTTTGCGATTGCTTACACACTCAAATTAAAAATAACACAAAGTTAGTGAAACCTCACACTCAGGGAGCAACACCTCAGGCCAGATCTGCACAACTAACAGCTTCACACTTCTGGCAAAACACTACATTTTGGTGAAACCTCTCTACATTAGACACAAGTCTAATCACTTGCTTTCCATTTCCAGGCACTGCCTTTCAGAATAGCACACCTATAATAAACTGACCAAGCATGGCTCTCAGGTGTACAGACACTTAGGTGCTTAATTGTAAAGTCACCAATCTCTATGAACTTCGCACTATAAAACAACAACAGGTGAGTGTACCCATCTTCAACAAAAATAACAGGCAAAGCTGCAGCAAGAGGCAGAGGGATACATTGTCATCTGGGACCATGCATCATTCTACCGACCACCGATCTGCTCTGCAGGTTTTGGAGGGAATATTCTTTTTCTCTGCATGGTGGTGGAAGGTTTGCGATCTCCATGGCAGGATACCCCTCAGTCAAGCCACGGAGGAGGCCTGTGACCACAGTCATGTGTTCACCATTCGAAGAGGTTCTTCCCTCGCTGTCTCGTGAGAGAGGATGCAGCCTGTGATGTGGACAAAGTGCTATGGCCAGATCCAGATGCTTAAATTCTCTTTTTTTATAATGTAATTTATGCTTTTTTCTTGCTGTGTTTATGTACTATATTCCATTTAGAATATGTTCGGTTCTGTGTTTTAGTGCAAAATGCAACCTTGATTTTATAATGTGGAGAGAAATCACTGTGCTGCACAAGACCAGTACTACGTGCTGTGTGTTGTGATGGGTCAGCATATCCATGGACTGTAGTAGGAATGTTTTGGATTAATCGCAGCAGTGTGTAACAGGTTCAAACAGAATCAAACTGTATGAACCGTGTGTGTGCCATAAGGTGCCCAAATTGGGTTTTTAAAAGTGATTGTATAGTTTTGAATTAAGGGTTTCATTTTGCAAAGGTTCTGTAGAAACAGAAACATAATGTTGCAACAATCTCCACGGATTTAAAGGAGTAATTCTGTTGGTCCACATGCCGTCCTGATTCACATAATGATTTATTGAAACACCTTGAACCAGTATCTGGCAGCGGAAACACACAGTGCTGTGGTCGGAGGTGATCTGGAGAGCTGTCACGGGTTCCACAGTTGTATGGACACTCATGTGCTCCGTCACTGGTAACGTCGGAGTTACTGGTGAGTAAAGTAAAAATAGCAGAGCATGGAGACACTACCATGACTTTCACCTGCTGGGGCCTATTTGATCTGAACAAAAACAAATTCACCTCCTCCTCCCTCCTCCACGTGCAGCTGAACGCTGTCAGTTACCACCTTGGTCGAATGAATGGTCGGCTTCTCATTAGCCGGATCAGTAGCTGGCTTTGGAAAGCACACAGCCTCCACTGTCATATCAGCAGTCTTTGTTTTGTCCATTGCCCTGCGACATAGCTACAGGCAACGGAGAAAGTTGAGGATGATCCCATTTTTACGTTATAAATAAACAAAGTGAGTAATACGTGTAAAATGTTACATATAGTACCTGCAAAGTATGTTTTGCTGAGAACACTTGTACGTGACTTTTACTTTTACAGGAGACCCAGAATAAACTAAATCGGTGCAGCGTACCTCGTTTCTGTGATGGTGTGCAGAGGCATTCACTCCAAGTTTTAGTCCCTCTCAAACACAAAGAACCTAACAGATAACACATTTGAAACAATTACCTAACAACCGTTAGTTCCATGAAGGGAGCCTACCACAGCAAACACAGGCTGACCTCGGCGCTCTCAGGTGTGTCTTGGTGCAGGAAGAAAGGCTCAGGTGAGCCACACCCGTTTACAAGCTCTGCCCTGGTCCTAGTGCCAGACTACCTGTCACCTTGCCTTCCATATATACTTTGCGGTGTTGATACTTTTACTGAAGTAGGATCAGGCTACATCTGTATGCACTGCTATCAGCATGTGTGAGAGCTAACCTGTGGGACCACCACTGCTGCTACAGTAGGTGGGGAAAGGCTGCAGGCAGGCGGACTACACCCAGCCGGCTGTGTGGGCTGGGCGGAGAGCGCAGGATCCACGGCTGAACCGGATCTCTCCGATCAGACTCCACAGCTGCTGCAGCGCAGGATGAATGAGCTGGAGAAGGAGGGGAACGGAGGAGGAAAAGCAGGAAGTGATCAGGTACGTGATGAGCTTAGATAACAGAACGGTGGAACGTCGATCCGGTGATGGGTGGTGGATGTGTGAATACGGTGCTGGGTGGCTTTCTGAAGACAGGCTCTGAGCTGGGAGTTAAAGGAGGGACGACAGGGCTTGTTTGCAGATAGAAACTGGGGATCCGTTGAGACTTGAAAGCGCTAAACGCCTGTGGGCTGGTATGAAGTCCGGGTTTCTGATTGTGGCCGATCGGTCTGCCTACACTCCGAAGCAGCTCTCAGTCACGTGTTTTACATTTAGTAGCAGGCTGTTGCCTTTTTCTAAGTATGGAAATAATGAATTATTTTGCCAAATACACAACTCTCCGAAAACTCAAAACACAATATTGAAACCTGTCATAACACTTCACACCAAACTGTTGAGCCGTTATTAAAGAAGGAATAATTAATGAATCATTAATGAGAAGTGCCTGAATAATTCCGATTTGAGGACTGTAGATAATGCTGATTTACTAGAGAACAGCTTGGCAGAAACTATATTAATGACTCATTAGGTAATGATTAGGTTGTCTGAACTAGTAGTAGTAGTAGTCATTCATTACTAATGACTTAATGAATGACTTTTTGTGTACCCTCATGTAAAGTGGTAGGTCATACTGAGACATTGCAACGCTTCATGACTATCTGAGCATTACTTTAGGGAAGTTTGGATTGGACAGTACAACTATTAAACTACATTCAATTAAAACTTCAGAAAGGACTTCATTAATTATCAGCTGGCTCCTGATTCGTTCCTCCCCCGTGGACTACTACTCCTCACATGTCTGTCACTGTGTCACTGCTCTGAAGCTGAAACTAGTATAAAGAACTAATAGACTAAATCTGAACCTGCCTGGTTAACGTTGTATAATGTGGATAAAGTTGCTGCCACAGAAGCTAAACAAACCTGTATTTGACTTTGATGGCGAGTTTGGGGGCAACAGATGTTAGCATGGAGCCAGAAGGCTGAGGGCAGGCAGGACCAAAGCACGAATCGGCTCAGACAACAGCGTGGTTGTTGACAAAAAAACAAATCCACGAGCTACAAAATTAAATAATAAAAGCTCTCTCTCCATATATATAAATTGCTCCTTAGCCATGATGCAAGATGCCATCAGTGTGTGAGCTTACAAAGAAACAGGCGTGGGTGTCTTACACCCAGACAAGTTACAAGTTAGCTGGTTTGCTGAGATTCGGACTTGATTTTTATATAACTTTGCCTTGTACAGGTTAATCTGAATTGCATTATGTGTATGTGGCTACTGATAAAATTGGAAAGCATAATAGAAAACATTACGGCTTTTGAAATGACTGAGAAATTGATGCATCTTTGTGGAGTCGATGCAGCTGTTCTGTGAATTGAACTGAGTTGATGGACCTGTTTTGTGAATTCTGTGAATCGCTGCTGCTGTTCATCAGCTCCACCTGCTTTGTATTTAGGACTAGGCATTAGTTTTACCTTTACGCACACTAAAGACATGGACACACAAACAAGCAAGGTCTAGGGCTAGTGTTAGCTTATATTTCGTCTAGTCTTATCACATTGCAAAGCTTTATCTATCTACCAGGAGGAGAAGTGATCATGAAAGCCCAAATAATTTACCGCCATCAGGCTGCGGAGACCATTTTACTTCAAGTTCGCTGCTGCATTTTCACTGAGTCAGTGTTCCTGAAACATGCTGTTCTTACGATGTTTGATGTGTGTGGGTGAGCGTGCTTCACTTACAGAGCATCCTGTCAGTGAAGTGCTTGTTGTTATCACATAATAATGTTTTTATGCTTTAGCTAACATAAAAATAGGTTCTTGTTCATATTTAGAGAGCAAGTAAGCCAGAAGACTGAAAGAGACATGCCTCTAGTTACTCGTTATTATACCTTCTATTCTTAGCACAATTGCGTGAACATGAAAGCAATATGAGTGGGAAATTAATTAATAACTGTGCGACAGCAGCTGTGTTTCCATTCAATTGCCAAGAGAATTTTAAGCAAACTTTTGAAATGTCACAAAAAAGGCATTTGGACTAGTGATGTGTCATTCATGAGCGTATCGTTCATTGAACCACTCTTTTGATATGAACTAGTAGGGACGAGTTATCTCTGAGAGCGATTCGTTCATTTTGGCTGTGCATTGCGCAACGATAATAATGCATGAGTTTATTTTTTTCTCACGTGACAGCTACACAGGCTCAGTATTGGACAGAAATGCATAGTTCACCACTCGTCTCTTGGGCCCAGAGTCTGGGTCTTCAAGTCGTTCATTCATTTTACACGTGGCAGTTACAAAAGCTCAGTATTCAATAAAGGTTTATTAAAATAAAACAAAGCTTTACATTTTGCCCAGTGGTCACACAGTGGATTTGCAGTGAAAAATTCCCCTGTGGCCTAAAAAGCATTTTTCCTATACACCACCAGCACAAGAGATGTCTGTCAAACTGTTGACACCTCCGACTAAAAAAAGGTTCAACCATGACTCTTTCTATTTTGCATTTGTCATCCATGGATATCAGAATGGATTTTATCCAAGTTTGACAACTTGTTCGACATGTTTGGTGATGTTGCAGGGTTCGACATTAAGCATGGCCCGATGGCCCGTGGCCACCAAATACTCCATACAGGTGGCCCCCTGTGGCCACCAAATTTGATCTCACTACTGCGAGCCTTTGCCAACACAACGTTACAGTTCCACAAACATCCCGACTTATTAGCACCTTTTAGTTAAACATTCTATCGTTCTGTACATTTTTCTTCAGCAGACAAATACTGTACATCATCCACCTGTTAAATACCACACAAGACCTCAGGAAGTGTGGGTCCTCAAAAAACTGGTAGCGGTGTAAATGGCATATATATATATATATATATATGAAAATGGCTAACGAGGAAATCGGGGGCAGGTGAGTAATAGGGAACAGGTGGACAGGAGGAGCTCTGCTGTGTCCCCCACTTCATTCAAGATGGAGGCGCGGTGGAGTTACGAGGTCTAGCCAAGTTTGAGGATCTAATGGAGTTACAAGATTTCGTCATGCACCCTTTTTAATACTTTTCATTGGTTACATTTTTGTAAAACCCACAGACAGACGTGAAGGGTGACCAATAGCATTGATTTATGAATAAAAAAAAAAAAGATAAAATATGGAGATACAAGTTTTCCGCCCGACAGCGACGATATGTGACTATCAGGAGCTGTGTTCCTTGGTTTATTAAACTAATTTTATTTCCTTTATATGAAGAAGATACAGTGCTCTAAAGAAGGTGGAACAAGACGTCTGTGTGTATTCCAGCTTGTGCTTCTGCAGCCGTACATTAATCTGATGACATTCAATTCAGTATTGAACCGTGTTGGAGTCCAAGAAGTGAGTCGGGTGTTTATTCAAACATTTGACCGACAGGTAAAAATATCTTGACGTTAGCCTTAACAAGGTGCATGTATGAAAGTATGAAAGTATGAAAGTGAGACAACATTTGGTCCGTGGATTTGTAAGGAGTCAGGGCTGCCTGACGATCTCTTCCAAGTTGTGGCTTTTCTCGTAATGAGATATATCCAGTGCAGACACAGAAACCCATTGCAGAAGGTGTACAAATAGCAGCTCTTGCTCTCGTAGTTGCCCCTGTAGACCACAATGCAGTGCAGCCACATAATGATGTGCAGGTCACTGGGCAGGATGAGGAAAAGTTAATAAAATACTGTCCCATCAAATAAATCCTGCCATCCAACAGCATCTGTGCTAACTACAGAGAAGGATATGCAGTGTGTGAATGTGGAAGGTATATAAGAAAAGAGGATGTTGCTCTTCAATGCAAATGGGCTCATAGCTGTCGACAGTCAGACAGGCTGAACCGGTCCTCACTCAGTGAGCTGACAGGTTATCTTTCAACTTAATCTGCTTCACATTGTAGCCACCTTCTTGCATGCAGTGTATGGTGTGTGTGTGGGAAGTTCAGCGTGTTTGCGATGCTAAACACACATTGCTCACTAACTAGTTTCATAGAGTGTGAGCGGACCTTTGCGACATCAGGACCCCTCTGTTATGTCTCAGCTTGAATCCCTCTTCAGTCTCATTCTCTGCTCAGCCTTCATATTATATCTGCTGGTCCAACACTTCATATCATGTGCCACTTCTGTCCTTTTGTTTCAAACAGCTTATGTCTGCTTCCCTCTATTGCTCTTCCTGCTTCCTTAATCCTTTGTGCGTGTCTCCTGATCCTGCAGTACATTCCTCCCTTGACAGATGACACCAGCACAGTGCCCACACATTCCCTCACAACACAGTGTTGAAATAAATCACATCTTCTGACCTATTAACTGATGGGTCTTCAGTAGTAGACTCACTTTGTATGTGCTAGTAGTAATCGGATTTATTGAACATACACAAGAAACATGCTTTCAGTATTTGGGGTAGTGAATTAGAGAAACCTGGTTTACCCACCATATGTATTGGCCATATACTGTATACGTGCAAGAGATTCACACACACATATCGGGAAGTAACATCTTGTGCAAAAGAGGGAAGCCATGGTTCCAAAAAAGCATTTGAGCTAGGGGAAAAACCTGACCTTCTGCATGTAGACGTGGATAGGTAGGTTTTACACCAACCAGGTTTCTTTTGTGTAGGTAAACATTCTCGTCTTCGCCCTGCAAGACACGCCAACAAAAGACAAAAAGACTTCAGCCCCAGGGGCAAACAAAGAGTGTCAGTTACATATCAATGCAGTTAAGTAGAAACAGATGGTTTTGTATTTTACAGCTTATATTTATGGCTGTAACTATGGAGAAAACACAGAATGTGTTTATGGAATTTGTTGTGTACTCTAATAAATACAGTATATAAGTAACGTAAAAAATATATATATAAATATATGAAAGTGATTGAAGAGAGAGTTTCTGCCTTGTTCTGCTTCTCATTCACTGTGACAATAGGTAAAGGCTATAAAGACTTGTTGTTTCCCCTTCAGGTTTTCTTTATATTCATAGCAAGTCAGCAGAGTTAGTTAGAGTTTGAAGTTGAAACGGGCAAAACAAGTTTCAAGGCACCGGGAAAAGGAAGACCTGTCGCTTGACCCCAAACTGGTGACAAAACCTTTGCTGCAAGATCATATGTTCACAATTCTGTCAAGCAGCTTGTACTTGTACTTCAGATTTTCATTTTGCTATGTGCACAGTATTGCAACCATATTTCTTTGTATTTATGATGCTCTAACAACCTTTTTTCCTGATCACAGAGCTGGATTCCCAAGGTCATCAACAAGCAAGTGTGCACCACCTTTGTTGAAGACTCTATCAGGTAATCTCTTCTTCTCTGTCTTGTCAAAATGCAAAAATACTGGATTCATGACATAAAACAATAAGGAATCAGTATTTTCATGAAGTGATTCTGTAATTTAATGTTTTTCTGACCCTTTTGGTGAAGGCTCTTAGCGGATTGTACTGAACTACTAATATAGTACATCACCGTATCTTCTTAAAGACATTGTAGGAGTTGATGCTGCTCTTGAGTGCTTTATCTCCAACCTCTCAAGCAGGTAGTTTGCAATTACTCTTGGTAATTTTATATGATCTACTTGCCCTCTAAACTGTGGAGTTCTTCAAAGCTCTATCCTAGGGCCCCTTCTAATGCATAGCCTGGTCCCCTCCATTAAGCCATGTGCCAGAAATGTACTTAATTTACTTTGTTTTCAGATAATTTTACCATTCTTTGTCTTGGAGAAAGTTATTCATGGTTTCATCTTCTTCTTCTTTGTAAGTCTCTCTGTACCTGTTTGAGTGGCATTGCCTGCCCACGTGTACAAGTTAACCCAAATGTTCGCCTTTTTTTATTGGCTTCCATTTGATTTTAGGATTGATATTTAAGGCTAGATCTAGACTTAAAACTGAAGGAGGTTGTGGATTTGCTGTCAGAGCTCCCAAACTCTGGAACAGCCTTCCTGTTGAAATTCGATTTAGAGAGAAAGGGTTGTACCAACTATGAACCTTACTGTAAAAACTGTATCATTAGGTCCAGGGCACTTCTGACCACAGATTAACAGGTTTTTGTGGGTTTGTTGGTTTGTGTGTTGTGTGTCAGTAATGGAGCGTTGTGTCAATGTGGTGGTGTGCGGGAGGTGCACAACTCTGTGGCAACAGGGGACTACTTTGGAGCAGCTATTGTCACCCAGTGGGACAGCAGGCAGCACACTTCAGAGTTTCCCACCGACGCCTTTGGAGAGCTGGAATTTACCGGTGCTGGACACAAACACAGCCATGTGAGTGACGCACACACACACACACACTTTAGTGGAGAGGTCCAGCCTCAAGAGTGATGAATAGAACCAACAATAAAATAAAAAGCGTAGAAAGCTTTAAACCTCATGAGGCATGTATGTGGGTATGACTGGGGGGCTGATAAACTATGATTGTTAAATATATCAGGCATTAATAAGATCCACTATTGATTATGGATGTTCAGTATATGAAATGCTTGTAAAACAACATAAGAAAGATTAGACAGGGTTCAAAACAGAGCATTAAGATTATGTTTAGGGGCCTCAATAAATGCTCTGTTAGTAGAAGCCGGAGAGTTACCTCTATATCTTAGACGGGAGGAACCGTAGCATATTGGTTACAGGTAAAATAATGTGTAAAACAACACCTCATCACTGAGGTTTTAAGTGAATGCTGGGAGTATACAAAGGATAATAATGGCGGAGGGTTTGGATGGAATATAGATAAGATTACAGAAAGGATGGGTCTGAAAGGGTTAAATTACAGTCCATCTGTTGTCTTAAGTCCATATGTTAATATACAGCTTCTGGAAGAAGAACTGGTCAGTATCACATAACGTTCATCATATTGTTAAAGATCATGTTCAAGGACAATTCTATAGATTTTTGACAATATATACAGATGGTTCAAAAAATCCTGAAGACAGGCATGTGGGAATTGGTAATGTTATTAATATATGTTACAGATTGACAGATAAATTATCAGTATTTTCAGGAGAAAATTGCAGCCAAAAATGATTGCAATGACAGCCACTAAAAATATGAATTTGTTCAGATTTAGCAGCAGCTCTTGGAGGATTCACATCGAGGCAAACGGTCAGAGAAGATCTCATGACAGAAATCCACAAAATGACAAAGAATAGATGTATAGATGTGTAATTGTGTTGGGCCCCTGCTCATATGGGTGTCAAAGGTTCATGAACACGCAGACAAAGAGAACTCTGACAGTAGTTGATAACGAAGGGATAAAAGTAGCTTATGCTAGGGGAGAGGCAAAATCTCTAATTAGATCAGCCATAATAAATGCCTGGCAGAAGGAATGGAATTAGGAAATAGGGTGTATTTATTTCTTTTTGGAGACCGATCAGTACTTAGTTGATATAACTCCATGAATCTGCACACTCCAATACAGTAGGTGGAGGAATGCACCTTTAAAGTTGCTTTACGATCAGCCAATAAACCCAAAGAAGACCATGTCTGAGGTGTCCAGAGAGGAACAGGACTTTTAGCTTTGTTATCAGTAAGACAGTGGACTGGAATTTTGATTTAACGCCTGTTTTGTTTACATTATGTCTGCAAGAATTAAGTTGGCCTGTAATGAGAAGACTGAACACACTCAACAGGAAAAGAATGCTTTGCTGTGTTCATCCCCTGCACCTCAAAGCTCCAAGAGAGAAGACCCGACTTCTCACGACGTCACAATTTAGACTGCTTTTCTCTCATCAACCATCGACTAACTTCAGTGATTTCTTCATCTAAACCTTCAACGTGTCTCTTAGATCCCGTCTCCATTAGTTGGCACATCCTTACTAAATATGATCAATCTGTCCTTATTAAAAGGTTATGTACCTGTCGACAAAACGCCCAGGTCCTCCCCTACTTGACTTCCCTTGTGCCCTATTCGGATTTCCTCGTCACGCCTGTCTACTTGCTGCCAGTATCTCTCTCCCTCTTCATCACACACAAACACTGCCGGTGCCTTCTCTTTCTCTCAACAAATCTTTTTACGTCCTCTCTCAGACCTCGGTGGATTGCATTCTTTAACTGTTGATCATTAGTCCCCCCCCTGCTCAGCATCGGCGGGTGGAGCTGCCCCGCTGTTGTGGTCAAATGTTTTTCATGCGCGACACAAAATCCTCCACTGACTCCCCAGCCAGCACACACATGTGGGGCCCAGATGGGTTGCCCCTGGGCTGATGTGTGGGGCCCACTCGTGATGCCCAACTGGGGCCCAGTCAATTTTGTCCTCAGTTTCCATGGAGGCCCCACATGGGTTGATGCAGGGCCTTTGATGGGCGCCATACAGGGCCCACATGGGTAACCCGGTTTCTCCCATTTGGGACCTACAGGAGTCTGCCTGCATGGGTTGATGATGGGACCCCGCTAGGCCACTGTTATGGGCCACAGCAGGTATGGGCTAAAATGTACTGCTTCAATGAAAAGAGACCAGTAAGTAGTATAGAATATGCTTTATTTTACAAAGTGCAACTTCTATCCACTGTACAGAATATGAGAATAATCCGATCAGCTCCTCACTCCTCCATCCTCAGTCCCCCAACAGCCCTTTAAAAAAGAGGAAATAAATAATCAACCATATCCCCAATTTCCAATTAGGTTCAGTACTTTCTTCACATATTGATATATGAAAGTGTCTATGAACATAAATCTCTCTCATGCTATTTTATATTATTTAAGATTTTCAATCTTAAATATTTTATATCACACAATAGGACACATTTACAGTGTAAAAAGTGTAAGAATTGACAAATTTGACCCCTTATATTTTCTGAAATACCAGATTTAATTTCTAGTTCACTAAAGACTCCCTGGATTTATATTTATCAACATTTTGTGCATTGTAGTTTCATTTAAGACCTAGAATATCTTGACACTTGCCCATCTTGCTCTCCACCACGTACCCTCGCAGTACGATTTCCTCCCCTGTCCCTGGCACCAATTAGCCACTTGCCTTTTCAGCCTCCTTTCTGGTTGTTTTGTTTGTAAGAGCATTTTTTTTCAAGCTGCCTGTAAATAACACATAAAGAGCATATAAAAGAGATTAGACTTTGCAACAAAGCAGCATCTCCATTTTAACTTGTCTCTTTTTCATTGTCAGACCTGTGACAGGTGATTTTACATTTTAAAGAAACAGAAATCCATAATGGCTTCAGATTGGCTCACTTTAAAAACGGTTCCTCTGGTAATTGTTAGTGCAATATACAATCCAAGTATGGTTGGAATTGCTTTGATTTCGCAGATTTATGGAGAACATCTCAGCTCTACTTAATAACCATGTTTTAACATGGTTACAATGTTACATATAATCCGATAAAAAGTAAACATACCGTATAAGACCTCAAACAGTTTGAGCCCCCGGAATTCTTGCTTTCCATGGCGCCCAACAAAATTGTACTCTCTTGATAAGGGGTGGTCCATAAGGAAGGCCATCATTCTCCTTGTGGCTTCATCCACAGTACTCCCTCCAATATCTGCCACCACGGCAACCTAAAGGAAATCATTAAAGTAGACAACACAGAACAAGGCTTACTGGAAAATTCTTAACTTATCTCAGAAAACCCAACTTGACATGAAAAGTCCTGTATTGGAGATATTTAAATTTTATTAAACATTTTCGTAAGATGCTAATACTTACCACTTCTTTGTGGAAGATGGGGTCTGCCAATTTCTGCTCCATTTCTTCAACACCTGAGACCAATTTCAGGGGAAAACAGTTCCTTCGGGTAGTGCAGAAATGTTGGTTGCATCACGTTGTGTGAGTAGTGATTGTATCATCCTCCTATGAACCTTCTGCGTCTCCTTGACTTCCTCCAGGAGTGTTAGGAGGCGTGCAAACATGCCTTCTGTAAATTCAGAACGTGCACCTTGCATGAGTCTACGAGGATTGTCTGGTGTAACACCTGCTGAAGGCGTTGACGGTGGAGGTGGCTGGACAAAGGGACGGGATTTGAGCAACCAGGAAGCCTTATTTTGCAGGTTCACTGGAACTGGGGGAGGTGAAAGACCATTGGATGGTGGATGATCTTGGCCAGCACCATCTGATTCTTCATCAGAGCTTGAATGAGTCGTTTGCCTTGAAATGCACAAAATGTGAATTATTATACATTTCAAAATCAGTCTATATATGCAAGGAAATGTTCCTTACATAAATTCATCAATCATTAAGTCAATTAATTCTGTTCATGAATGTGAATGATTGTTGCTTTTAAAATGTATGTATGAAAAACATATAGTCTTACTGTCACGTCTTGGTGCAGGTGGAGAAGTGGAGGGACCCAGGCGCACACAGCCGGAAAGTAAGTCTTTTATTATAATATCTAACACAAGGCGAACTTACAAAAGAGGTAAGCCGGCTTCTGGACGATACACACGAACACGGCTCTCACAGGCAGGACGCACTCGGACTTTGCTCTAACAGAGACTATGACGCCACAAGGACACAGAGACAGAAACCCACTAAATACACAAGACAATAACGAGGGGATAGAACACAGGTGACAACACTGAACGATCAGGGAGACAGGAAAC
>JAVQJF010023263.1:0-17653 GCA_036023855.1 Gadopsis marmoratus | reverse complement strand
GTTTTAATTTAATATTTATTTTATAATAAAATACAATTAAAAACTAAATTTTAAAATAAAATATCCCATATAAATTAAATAATTATTGCCCCCCCCCCCCCCCCCCTCCCTATTAGGGTGAAACACATAAACGTAACTTAAAATAAAAACAGAATTGACTGTTGAAATAAATATTCCACAATCAATTACTAATTCCTATATTACATTATTGTGTCTAATTACATTATTGTCTCTAATCACATCCTGAGCTGTTGCTCTGCACCATCACCTTAACAAGAATCAGATTCTCACTGCAGATTTGATGTTTTGTTTGTCCACCTTAAACAAAAAAACAGGGTAGCCCCTATACTGAAACTGAAAATGACCAGAAACAAAAAAAAAAAACCTCAACTCATGAAAGCAACACATAGTCCTCTTTCTTCTAAATGTAGAACATCAGTTCAAATAAATAATAAAGATAAATTGATAAGGGCATCTCCTAACGTTAAATTGAGACTTGTAAAAGTCATTTCCTGTATTTATTATGTCTCACTGCTGGAGCCTTTAAAACATTGACCTATTTGTTCCTGTTTTATGGAAGTCGCAGTTACATTTTATACTTGCACAGGTCTGTTTCTCCCTGTTTTCTACTGAATGGCAGCCTGTCCAGAGCTACTGGAGCAAAGGCTGCTGGGAGGCCGTGAGCGTCAGACTCTCCTGTTTGAAGTGGTAGATGATTAAACGGGCCATGACAGGTGTAAAAGCAACCTTTGTCATTTTGGACATGTACCATCCCTGCTTCCTTGACTTGCCCACAATGGAACGCCCTGCTCACCTGCCCACTTATAGTGGGTGTGTATGCATGTGTGTGTGTATGTGTGTAAATCACCGTTGGAAGTGAATTTTCTGGTGGAGATTCGAGGCTACTAACAATCCTGCACCGTCGCACTTCCTGCCAGTGTCACGGGATGGATGGCAAATATATTCCTGCTCATTTGAGAGGCGTAAGCGTGTTGACTGGGTATTTTTGGTGTTGGCGCTGTGCCGCTCGGCGTAAAGAACAAGAAACATGAAACTGCCACAAATGATGGTAGACACTCCTGGGGAGCAGAGCCCGGCGCGTCTGTGACTTGAGAAAGATGGAGACACATTTATCTGTTGTTATGGACTATTATTTGTGTCTCCAGCAGCTCCAGTTTATCAGTGCAGTGTCACAATGTCACATCAGCCTGACACAGGCATCAGGGTGCTAGAACTATAGCATTCTGTTATTCTATTATGAACTGTTTCTATCATCTGTGCTGCTCTTGTCTTCTTCCCTTGAAAAACAGCCCCGCTATCAGTGGGAATACTCCAGTTAAACAAAGATAAAAATTAAACGTAGATATTTCACTTTAAGATTTGAAAGAAGAAACTGGGATCATTTTGTAATTCTGTGGATAAGAAATTCAAACAGCTTTTGTAGGACACACAGAGGCTGTTATATGAGGGATTGAGAGGATTAGCAGAGCAAAGTTGTGCCGATTGTAATTATAATATTAATTTGCACATTTTTTCAGGTTGTGCTTAGTCATATTGGATGTGGGATTAAGCGGATAAGGGGAAGGATCTCCTGCCGCATTATGAAATTAGTTTGTACACTTTTCAAGCTGTGCTTAATTTTTGATGTTGACTCTTCGATCAGCAACAAGTTCAATGACTATCTGTAGATATCCTATGATGTCCGCTGATGCTTTTATTATTAGTTACAGAAAAGTGAATTCTTATCATGACACACAGGAAACAGAATTTGCTGCGTTTCCGAAGGGCTACTTTCATACTTTCACAGACCAGGAGGATCGAGAGAAAAATGTTCTGTACTTAACTCAGTTTTAATGTCTTGGTTAATTTTAATTACCATGACCGTTAGCTGCTGACTCATACCTTCTTTTGAAACAGTCAACTCATAGCAGGAATCTTCCAGTGTCTGGGCCATGAGTTGCTTGTACTTTTGGTCGTACGTCAAAGGAAAGAGCCAGTAGTCAGATAACTTCCCCCCCTGCCATCCATCACCTATAAAACCTAAGTGTTTAAAAAGCCATTAATACAAGATAAGGCACAGGTGTACAATTCAACACGCCATGCCACTAATTGCATATACAATGTGATCACCACAGTGTAACCTGTTTTATGTGTTAATAGAAAGAAAGGACCACCAGAACAACATTTCCAGGCCACATCTGCATAGAAATTGAAAAACAAAAATCCATACGGTGTCTAAACAACTGAAGATTAGAATTTATTTGAGGCAGGATGTAGATCTGTTTCCCTCCAAAGTTTAAAGCGTATTACAAAAACATTTCAATGATGTCTCTTAGCCCCAAAATGCTTTTGCTTTATTTCTGTTCACGTTCTTCAGTGGACCATAAAGGAAAAATTCATTTTTGCTGTTCATAACAGGGTACCAGTGGTTCCCAACCTGAGGGTCGGCACCCCTCCGACACGTCACAAGATAAATCATAAGATGATTTAAAAACATAGATTGACATTTTGGGAAATACGCTTATTCACTTTCTTGCCAAGAGTTAGATTAGAAGATATGCTAAATATGAAGCTACAGCTAGTAGCTGATTAGCTTAGCTTAACACAAAGACTGGAGGCAGCTAGCCTGGCTCTGTACAAATGAAACAAACAAGATATCCCTTGTTTAGCTTTAGGGGCCCTGGTAGGCAGACATTGCATGCACTACACATCATATTATTAGAGATCAACGAGGGATCAAGTGTGGACGCCGAGTTTCATCTACTGAAAGACGCCTGACCGCCCGTCTTTCTGTCTGTGGAAAACAGAGCCTCATCTCTTGTGTCGACTCCGAGGCCGTGTTATTGTTTCCACGCTAACGTCTCCATCCTGTGGAGCCAGCCTCTCTATATGTGTTTTGTCTCAGGAGAGAAGGTCAGGTCTCCAGCACACTTTGTGTCTTTCCCTGAATCAGCTGTTTGGAGCTCCAGCCCGAGAGAAAACAGCCTTGGGCAGAGGTGACGTCACTGATAGCAAAACAGAGACAACTTGGAGGTGAGTGGGTGGCGGTGGTGTGGGGTTCGTCGGAGGGTGACTACTTGGGCCTAGCACTGTTGTGGAGTATGAACAGAGCAGCTGGCAGACCTTGCAGACCCACTCATGCTTTCAAGGTCTACGGAGTCTCAGCTGCTTGTTAGAAAGATATGAGAGGAGTGTGCAGTGTAACTGAAACAATCGCCGATTGTTAAAGTCTAAATTGGGGCACAGATGGAGAAATATAGTTGCCAATTTTGCATGTTGGTCAGGAGTAGACTTTTTTCACAGCAGACAGTTTTAGATGTCACCGTAGGAAAAGCACATGTGAAAATATTACATTTAACGGTGGCTGAATTTCATTTAGCTGCTTCACTTTCAGGGTCCTGGTATTGTGCATGCTGGCTCACCGTCACACTTCCAGGACTTACTAAGACCACCGGTCACTGACATTTTAAGAAATGATCAGAAATGATCTGCCCAAAAGCACAGGTGGAAATAATAAAAGTAGTGATGAATTAATTACAGGCCAGGGCCAAGGGTCAAGTTTCTGATGTCACTGTCAGAAAGAAAAAGGCATCAAGAAAGTTGAAAAAAAAAAAAAGGCTTCTGCTTCCCATCACACATCTAGCAAAGCTGTCTCCATTGCAAACCTTCTGCTCACCGCAATTGTCCTTCTCGTCATTGTATGAAAATTGTGTTCTATTTAGTAATGAGATGAGGCAAACCATCCAATAGTCACAAACTGAATGACAGAATAACTGTGGAGGATATAGTGAAAATAAGATACAGCCTGAACATGTACAATACATGTATCTACTGCTTTGGTGGTGCTATCACAAGGTCAAATCTTATATAAAATAAAACCTATGCTGTACGTTAATTTACAGAGACCACAGTCAACAGTTTCCATTGGTAGATCCGTCTATCTATCTATGGCTAGATGCAGCAAGAGTTAAGTGAGGAAAAAGTGTTTGTTTTTTTTGTAATTTCAGTGAACCGAACGTCTAAATTCACGCAGAAATAGCACAAACTGTCTTTCCGGGTAGGAAATGCCTACCAAAAGCTTGGCCTTGACCTTCTGTAAATACAGTTAAACTTTCTTTCCAGGAGAAAATGTGTACAAATGTGTCTATAGCTTTTCAGTCAGAAGAACAAATAAGCCCTCTGAGATCTGATAAGATTTGAGCTTCACTCAAAGGGGTCTGGAGCTCCACCAGACATGGCTGCTTTTACACAGCACTTGTCCTTCCATGACCGTACAACCTCGCCTCGTCTCAGCCTCACACACACGCAGACAAACGCACACTCACACAGCTCCCCTTCCGCACACATTAAACACACTCTCAGACTGACTTGGAGGTTTCTGTCGCCCTGTCCTTCACTTTAGCCAGTTGCCAGACAATGAAAACATTGAGCGGCAGTTTCTATGGCGTGACCAGGGCTTTTGTTTGACTGAAAAACATATGCATTCTACATGCTCCAATTATGGTTTTATCAGATCGCTGTCAAACACACCAATCATGCGCCTTCCTTTGTGCCCTCTCTAACGGTGTGTACTGTACCATGCGGAGCAGTGGCTCGCTGTGTTTGCATGTTTGCCCATGGTGGGAGTATAATATCTCAGGCTGGTTCGTGTCCCCGTTGGCGGAAAACACGCGGCTTAGTCAAAAAAACAATGTGTCACAATCCCTTCTAGTTCACAGTAACAGATTGGCTTCGAATGCAGAACTTCCTTGTGTGAATATTACAGCAAAATTAAACATGAGCGGCGTTGCCTTTCTCCAGTATCTAACAAACACGTCCAGTTACTGCTCTGACTGCCACTGCTGGGTCTCCTGGGGTGTATTTTTTTTTTTTTAAAAAGGGAGGCCATATCAGGGTGATCTGCGGCACGTACAGTTAAATCCCTTATTGTGACTTGCACTATACACCTCAACAAAAGAGGCCAAGAAAGACATGGCTGATCTGACTTACCATTGGCTCAGTTCTCGATTGGCTTGATTTCCGTTCAGTGCCAAAGTCACGTCCACATTGCAAGTTATTTCACAAGAATGCTGTTTTCATAACTCAAGTTCTATAACCATAATATATATATATATATAAAGACTGCATGGTACACCTGTAGCTGGAAAACTGTTGGTAGATAATTTTATGAACATATAAACGATCTAAAGAAAATCTGCCAAACAAATTTCTTAAGTAGGAGTGGGAGCAGAAATGTTAAAGAAGGAGATCTCAAAACCAGCAGGTTTAACAGCTTGCAGCAGATGACTGTAGACCAAAAAACACTAAAGCATAAAAGACAAATGCTGGATTTCATATTGTGCTCATCTTTACCATTGTTGCACAAATTTTGTTTTCCAATTCACATTCTGTCATGGAGTGACACTGAAGATACTAGCTGCGACAACCACTCCATCCTCGCCTTGATTCACCAGCATTATCATGTTATGTTAATCATGTTTCATGGATAATATCAGGCGGTCCAGACCTCAGACCTCAGTGACGTCTGCCTGCCTGGATACAACATCTTGACGCTGTAAGGCTGCGTTATAGCAGATCTGTAAACACTGGGATTAGTGGAGCATAAGCACCTAAGCTGCTGACCAGTGTCTATATCAAAACAAATCACGCACCCTGGTTATGGTCTGTCTTTGTGTCAAAGGGCCGGGGTCAAGCTACAGGGACTATTTCTTTGGTAGAAAGCAGTAGGTGTAATTTTTTATCGCAGTGAACTGACCCCCACGGCCTGGAAAACACAAAATAATCTGTACAAAAACAAAAATGTAAAAATCTCAATTTGTGTTTTTTCGAGGAGTAACATGTTGTCATATAAGAAATTGTAACAAGAGTCTTTATCTTCCTGCTCTGTGTTGGAAGTATTGCAGCATATTGTAGCATAAGCAGAGTTCTTATCACAAAGCGTGTTCGCATTGCAGTACAACACCCTCACATTTCCTCATCTCACAGCGACAGGCCTTGTTGTACATGTGGTGTGAGTCATTCATCAGCGTTCGCTACACCTTAGACTTTTGCCCCAGAGTAAAGTACCCGGAGCACTACATGCCAAACATGGCTCCTCTTAGCTTTGTACAAGACATCTTTACATCTTGGCGTTTTATGGCAGAAAGGATAAAGGTCATCAAGAAGGTCGTTGCAAAGATCCAGCGAGGGAACTGCGTGAACAAGTCTCCATGGGAGAGAAGGAAGCAAGGAGGGATAAACAGAGGGAGGGAGAGGAAGAAACAGAAGAAGAAGAAAGAATAATGACTAGGAGGGAGGCTGCTTTCCTACACCACGCATGGTTGGTGAGTAAAAGCCACACCGCAGGAGCGTGCACACGCACACACACAAATACACACCTAGCCGGGATTCCTACCTGTGACTCAGGTCAGTGGGAGTCTCAAGAGCGAGAGGCGCTAATCAGTAACAGTGTTATATGGCTGTGTTAATAGTTAACGTGGCCCCTAGACACTGTGCCCCTGGCCCAAGCACCTGCAGCCCCTTTTACAGGCATCATCCATGGAAAGAACAAATAGTCTGAATGCTTGTTGGGTACACCAGCTTTAAATGGCTGGCCATCTGACATGCCAACAGGTGTTTGGCGAAAAACACTCCAAAAGAAAAAAAAAAGCACAAGCTTTGGTTAACAGGACACAGGTTCAATTATTGGAGACCAAACTTTGTTATTAGATCCATAAAGCCTTGGCATGCTCTCTGTGCAACTTTATTGCTCAGTTTTTCTCTCCTCTCCTCTTCGCTTCCAGCTCTCCAGGGTCATAGTAACAGGAGTGAGTGTTATCTGTCTGCCCGACTCCCCCTCATGGCCTTCTGGCTTCACACACACAACTGACTATTTGACAAACACCTCTGTCAAAATTTTGTAGCTGCTTCAAAATTAGCCGTTGATTTTTATGGTCTCTCTGTCTCTACACACCAACACGCACATGCACACAAGCATGCATTGGCAGGCATACATCTATACAAAACACACTTCACACAAA
Organism: Gadopsis marmoratus; assembly: GCA_036023855.1. Taxonomy (NCBI): domain Eukaryota; kingdom Metazoa; phylum Chordata; class Actinopteri; order Centrarchiformes; family Percichthyidae; genus Gadopsis; species Gadopsis marmoratus. Next base: position 10,634 of record JAVQJF010023263.1, on the reverse strand, counting down.
CTCATGCCTCTCTAAGGTTCACAATAAAATCAAGCTCAGGTCAGGATAAATTCATGGTGACCCATCGGCTACTTCTCCTGCAGTGACCTCTCTCACCAGCTGCTAAGTCTGGCCTGCTGGCCCATCCCTGCTGCCAGGTCAACCGCACACACACCCAATGCCTGTGCATACACTGTATGTACATGCACGACAGTACTTCCAAAAACTTTACAGCAGTCGGGTCTCTTCTTTCTGCCATCGGTTTGTGAAACCTTTTGTTCAGCACTCCACGTCCGAGCAGAATTGATCAGGTCTCAAAGTCCAAGAGCTTGATCCGAACGTAATGGCAGTGACATCAAAAGCGCACTAAGGCAATGTTAATGCTTCTTTATCCGGGCAGATGGAGGTGTGTGTGCACAGTGCAAACAGACCCTTGTACCAAGGAGGCTAAGCTGGAGCACTCGGCAGTGTAAAAAAATCTGGGCTAATGTCTGTTTCGCTCACTAAATTGTTTTTTGATAAGGGAATATCTGGAGATAAGTGTTGTCACTATCCTATCTGAAAACCGGAAGCCAGTTCGATAAATCTCCCCTGTAATCTAATTGGAGTCATGGGCAGTAGCTGCCATCGAGAGAATACTGTCTGCTGCAGCTGGGCTGAAGTGAAGACTAAGGAACAGTGGCCAGTTAGCCAACTCCGCCAGCTTATAAAAATTGATAACAGTTACGTTAAACAAATGACTAAGGCTACTCATTCAGGATTACTTTGGATTTGTTGACATATTAAAGTAATACTGATAGCCCTTGTCAGTTGCCTAGTGACAGTGTATCTCTGTTACGGCACACGGAGCCAAAAAGTAAAACAAAGTGGAAACATTAGCACGTGTATTACATTCTGTGTAGCTGCGGCAGGGCCATGATGGCGATCTCTTTTAAGGACAAAATGTCACAAGTCATGCCTTTATGATAACCCCCTACACAGAGGATGTTTGTATATAATATAACTAATAAATGTAATTTTCTATATATTTCCGCAAGTTGAAATGTCCACACATTACATAACTACAGTATACTGTAAGTACTGAAATAATTGCAGATTATGGTTTCAGTTGATTAGGGCTTTTCAGTCTAAATACTGAAAGTAGTTTCAGAAAACCATTTTATTTCATTTTTGTTTTCACCATTGATTATTTTAATTTTAGGCAGAATTCATTTTCATTAGGGCTTTGCTTTTCATTCCCACAGCGTTTCAGCTCCATTCAGCGCAACCACAGTATTAAAAAAAGTCAAAAAAGTATTAAAAAACATATCAATGAGCCACACTGTTACATGATTACCATGAACATGGTCACTGTATTTGGTGTCAATTCCACATCCACTGTCCTGCTACTTTACAGTATGTGTATTAACCTGCTGCTTAACGCTGCTGAAAATAGTCCACAACAAATCCACTCTTTACTCCTGTTTGAGGAACATTTTCTGCAAACTAAAGTGCCCAGCTGTTATAGAAAATCTGTCAGCCTTTTTATAAAAAATGAGCCAAAACATTTGTGACCCATTTTTAGATTTACGTCTTCAGTAGGAACAAATTTGGTTTGGGTTGAGTGCTGTGCCCAGACAGGAAGTCCGATAGTACTGAAAGTTGGACTAAAACATTGTTGCGTTTGGTCTTTTCATGGAATTTGCTGATAGTAAGAAAAAAATCAGAGTCCATCAAAGCAACAATTTTTGCCTTCTCTATTTCTGTATTACAACTGTGGGGTTAATACTGTGAGAGGTGGGGCCGTTTTTGATACCACTTCCTCGTTGGTACGATTTACTGTGGGAAACTCCAACATCTGGGCTTTGAAACGTAGCTGCAGAAACGTATAACATTTATGAGAACTCGGATGTTGTGAAAATTATATTGCGAGCTTTGTAGTGTTTTGCACTACTTGCAGGAGTCCTAAACAGCAGATGTTTCCTTAAACGCAAGAAATGATTGTGAGAGGTGCTAACTGACTAAATGGTAACAGAATCATTGTAAGTTGATTTGCGGACTGTATTTACTTGAATGTGAGCCAGTGGCTGCTTAGACGGCTGAAAATCTACTTAAAACATCTTAATTGGACCAAGAAATCCTTCTCTTACCACAGAAGCGCCCAATCATCCTACCTCCTCACTGTTCTCCAGATCTTTTCCTGTGACAACAATCTAACTCTCTGAGCTGGAGGTGAACAGGGTCTCCCCCCCCCACCCCCGGTGACCCATGCTCCCAGGGGTTGGTGTTAAGTAAACTTTGTCAGCCATGCAACGATCTCCAGCAGAGACCTGTCTCTCTGCTCATCAGGAGACCTTCTCCATGACCCCCACCTCTCTGCCTTGGCATTCCTCTGCCGCACCAACTCCCTGACCCACCTTGTCTTCATCTCTCCTGCCCTCCCCCGTCAGCCCCGCCATACGTCCGTCGCCTCGGGTCCTGCTCTCTGTCCCAGCAGCCCGTGCGGCCGGCCGGCGTCTCCTCCGTTGGAGACAGCCTATCAGGGGCCCCACGTCATCTGTCTCCAGGACCTGACTGACAGGTCGACCTCAGAGATTACCAGCTCCTATCAGAGGAGGAGGGTTGTCTGTCCTCCCTAAGTGGATGCTCCTTTCTCTCACCATAACACTGGTTGGGAACTGGAACCTACTTTAGGCCTCTGAAACTCTGATGTGGCATTTTATCTGTCTGGGAGCTGCTCTGTTGATTCGCTACAAGGTCTGCAGGGACGACGTGCCAGACAGTGACAGATATCAACTATCTAGGTCCAGCGTAGATGGAGAGAGGAGAGAAAACCTCAAGCTTGTTGGTCTTTGCTGTAAACATCTAGTGAGTTTCAGCTGTCCATCCATTGAGTTTGTAATAACAGCAGCAAAATTGCCGTCTGCTATCAAGGTCCAGATGCTGCATTCCCAGGCTGCACCCTGAGACCTTCAACCTATTATAATATTAACAGGGTGTTTTTGTGTGTGTGTGAAAATTCTTCCAGTGGAGGTTGAAAATATTCCATGAAAATCAATATTTTTCATATTCAAACACAAAGCAAAAGGGAGAAAATCATAACAAATTAATTCTGGTAGGCAAGTTGTGAATATAAAAGTGTTTAGAGTAGTTTTGGGACATACGCTTATTGAGTTTCTTGATGAGACTTATAAGAGAAGATCGATACAACTTTCATGTCTGTACACTAAATATGAAGCCACAGCCAGCAGCCGGTTAGCTTAGCTTAGCATAAACGGGAAGACTGGATACAGCTAGCCAGGCTGTCCAAGGTCACAAAACCTGCCTGCCAGCACCTCTAAAGCTCACTAATTAACAGGATATATCTCGTTTTTAATCTGCACAAAAGCCAAAGTGTAAAATGACAAGACTACTTCTTCGCCACCATACAATCTCCAGTTTGTAGTCCTATGCTAAGCTAACTGGCTGCTGGCTGTAGCTTCATATTCACCGCACCGACATGTGAGTGGTTTCGGCAAGACGGTGAATGTGCATATTTGCCAAAATGTCAAACTATTCTTTTAATGTTTGTTTTTCAGACATCAGCCAGGCAAAACCTTGAAATGATCAAAACATGACTTGAAACAGTTGAAAGTTGGTAAAGTCTTGCCTCTTTGCTTTATATAGGAGCCCTGGTATATATAATCTAGCCTGACTCTTTCTACCGTGACTCTACCAGAGGCTTCTGGCCTTTCTCTGCTAGGTGGTGTGAATCAGGCTAACTCTCAAGCTGTCGTCATTGCTCTCTGTCTAGAACATGGAGCCCTGGGATATTTGTGTATCATGTATTGATTTGGAGGTACAACCCTTGGCTGTAAAACAGAGATAAAGAAGTTAGGCATTAACTATTTTTTTCCAGGGGTCACTCTGATCCTGTTTCACATAGCTGGAACCCACCTGGAAGCACCCCCCTCCCCCCCCCCACACCAAAAAGCCTGCTGTGTGATGGACTCTGGAATATTGATTTTTCTCTCCCAACCCAAAAAAAAAAAGGCCTTTGCAGCCAGTATTTCCCCCTGTGCTCAGATAGGGCTGCTACATTCCTCTCAACTCCCTCCAAGGTTACTGCCTGCTCGGTGGAGGCAAGCACCTGTCAGATGTACGCTTGTTTTGTTACACAACGTGTCTTTGTAGCACTTGCTGTCTCCATAGAACCCACTTCTTTTTTCCCAGTAAAGGAGAGAAATTCTAAGAAACAAGAAGAATTGCTCTGGGGAATTCAGTAAACTCTAGCTTGGGGAGTTTCCTTGCCGTCTCTATCTAAGTTCATAGGGTTGCAATCTGTTGAACTCTCTACTCACATGTGGTTGAAATACTGATCCGAAAGACAGCCTTGTTTAGAGATCGTCACCTGGCCCCCGAGCAGGAGGACAGTGTCATGAACACCACCTTGCTTAGTTTGCTTAGTTGAGAGTTAAATGTGATGAGGTTTGCACTTGTTGATTAAGTATGTCTACCCCATTGTTCTGCATACTTTTAGAGGTGTGAAATCCAAAGAGAGCTCTAGTTGCTATTGGTTAATTACTTAAGTAATTTACTTGTCTTTCAAATAAATAAATCCAAAAAATGAGCATACCAAAAAGTTATACTTTCTCTGTTAGTTAATCAACTTAAACATCATTTTCCAAATGTATTTTTAACCATTTTTACATGAAAGGAAATTGCTGCTCTATTATTGTTTGTAATCTACCGATTAAAATTAATAGGTTGCAGCATTTCTGACCCTCATCAGGAATCTTTTCAATCTCAGCATCAAAAGCAGTTGACAGTTTACTGCATAGGCAAAGGTTGCGCCTCCACAGTTTTATAGAATTATTAAGTAAGCAATTATGATAACCCACTGTTTTAAAGATGATAAGGTTCTGCCAAACTCACACTGTAGTTTGCCCTTACGCTGCTCTTCCTGAGGAGAAAATCAATATCTTTTGCACTCGGGCCACTTTGTCCTCTCGACATGCCGACTTTTTATTTTACCTGTTGAGCATTAAAAGGGCCAGATGATCCACAGAAAATAATAAATATGATCTCAAAATACACTTTGTAGCTTCACATTGTAATGACCCTGCTTGGCTAGTGGCATTTTATCAAAGCTCATAAACCTTGAATGACTATATATTGATAAAGACTGTTTAAAGTGTCATTGGAACGATAACATTTGCACTGTAAATGTGGCTTGCAGGCTCCAGCCTCCAATTGTGCTGGGATGATAAGGATGGCACTGAGTGGGGCCACAACCAATAGGTCAAAAGTCACAGAATATTTGGTTTGTTGATGTTGAAAGCCAAGTCTTACTTTGCCACAATCATTAAATGAACATAATTAAATCAACTCCGGATCAAACCTGCGGGCCTCTAAAACCAGAAGGTAAATTAACATTGATAATAAGCAAAGCATTTGCAATTGATGCAATTTGTCCTTAAACATTGAACTCCAAATAATTAGTATTAGTGTAAGGAATACAATGTGACCCAGTGCACATCTTGCAACCACCCCCCTGTTCTGATACCATATGCACATGGATTTGTTTGTATAATACAAGATGTAATTAGAAACATCAGACGAAAACATTGCGATTACATTTCAACAACAAAAAAACGTATTAATTCACAAATAAGTAGACGACATAATAGAAAAGGTATTGCTAAAAAACATTTATGAGTTACTTCTTTCTTGTCTTACTTATAGGAATGTTTGTTGTTTGCATTAGCCTTCTCCCTCTATATGAACAAATAACAATTACCCACCACTGAAAGAGAGATGGACGAGTGGTTTGACACGTTGCCCGGATCAATATCAATAAAGCAATCAGCAAGTGAGGGGCCTATATGTTTTGAGGAGGGATCTGGGGGAGGGAATAACTGAGTTCATAGCTTTATTGTGGGAGGTGGGGCTGTTGCTGTCAGGTACACCTACCCACCCATACAAGCACATGTATGGTTATATCACCCGAGTGACTTAAAGTTATTCCCTGAAGGTTTACTATAATGGTGACCATGACCGATACATTCTTAACTATAAATCAACCAAACTGAAGACAGCTTAGCTTCTGCTGAGTGTACAAGCAGTTAAAACAAAACAGGTTATGTCCTCAGTTTGAAAAACATCCCCAATTCACTGGCATAAAGTCCCAAAATGTGACACAAACAAATCTTTGGGCCCCACGTCAGGACCTTCCCTTCTTCTCTGGTCCTTGAAGAGTCTGTCCAGACAGTCAGCTTGCACTTTGCTCAGCCGTGACCATAAACTGAGACAATAAAGTCAAACGGACTTCTGAACTGGATGACATGAGAGAGAAAAAGAGGGAGAGGACCTTCAGACAGTCCGCGATCAATTCCTCCAACATGGAAGGAAAGCCCAAGTGGCCAAAACAGATAGAGAAATATTTCTCCCCATTTTCTTTATCTGTGTGGTTCGAGTCCAGGGAAGAATTGATTTCTGCAGCTACAGGTTTATAAAAACAAACCAACGCTGAGAATTTGAAATGGTCTGAAAATTTCAACTAATGTTGTGTAATAAGAAATGTGTTATGTGTTGCAGACGGCAGTGATTCAAGGTCTAATAGTGAGACCTCATAAATCAATACAGTGAAATCAGAAAAAATTGCATTTAATGTTCATTAAGTAAACTTTTTGTTTCCACAGTTTGATGCCGAGACCTTGAGTGAACTGATATCGCAACATGCAACGTTCAAGTTCTGTATTGAGACGTGATAGTTTTGCTACCAGCCAATGTGAAGATTAACAAAGTGTTTCCAAGTCAGCCTATTGCTCCGAGACAACCGAAGATCATCATCTAGATGGATGACGGTGTCTATAACTAGCTGTTGCACCCAAATAGAATGCAGGAGTAAGTGTTATATATATAGATTTTTCCTCTGCACCACAAATGTAAGTTTATCTATGACAGGAGAGGCCTACAGTATTTAGTCATTGTATGTACTGCCACCTTGTGATGTGCTCTGAAACTTGCACATCAAAACCCTGTTGTCAGAGCTTCACTTCACAGTAAATGTGGAGAGAATATATTCATCTCTGTCAGGTCATAACGTCAGAACCAGCACCAAGGGCAAAGCCTGAGGGAGGAGGGGGCACAGACTTTTCCTCCCCTGCGGAATGCTGACACCGGCAGATGGATGTCACCGACCCTTCTCAGTGATCACAGCAGAGGCTTGAAGCAGGGTCACAGTCACTTTCCTGATCGTGGCTGCCCGCTCTCCTCTCCTGGGGTTCAATTCATCTCTATCTGCTGCTCGTTGAAGCCTGCGGTGCCGGGCCACCATCACTCACACTCTGTGGGGCAGCCGGTGGATTAGCTGACACCCTGGTGTGGGAGTAACAACCCCTGCAGTCCAGTCAGCAAACACTGCAGCCTTCAAGCAGCTGAAGCCGGCAGGCGCGGCGGTCAGGGATCCTCCCCAGGATCAGGCCGTGGCCAGGGGGAGAGATAGTGGTGTCTCCAGCACCCTGACAGTTAGTCAGCATGGCAGGGCTGGTCTGCAGTCAGTCAGAATGGTGGTCCTGACATTCACCCCTGAATGTCTCTATTCCTATTTAAAGGACTATTTTAAAGGATCTGGCATCTTCACAAAAATAGGGACATTTTGAACTGTAAAATACACATAATTACCATTAAAGTGTGTCAACCATCCGAATAAACATTGGTAACATGAGGTAATCTACAAAAAAGACCTCCACAAAAATAAATCTCATGTTACAGTATCATTGTATCCCTTAAGTGGAACTGAGGGGCCCAAACAATGACAAACCACTGCAGAAGAAAACATGTCCTAGCAAATGGGGTGTCCACATACCTATGGCAATATAGCGTATATATTCTCCATACAGCAGCTGCCATTCACTCCCTGTCTGACACTGGAGCAGAAAAACCATATGGGGTAAAAAAGACAACCATTGTTTTAAAGACAGGTACTGGAGTATAAAATGACACCAGATCATACAGCAACTGTCTAGGCCTTGTGCCAAGTCACAGAGATCTGAGAGGGTATAAAGAGGCGTCAGAGTCTCCCCTACAGTCAGTGTGCATTGACAGAGTCAGAGGGTGACAGCATGATGAACGTCTTGTTGCGTACTGCTGCTGCTGCTGCTGCATGTGAGCCAAGTGCAAAGATGTCCAGGTTATGAATGGACTAGTCAATGAGCTAGAACATAAATGGCCTTTGGTCATAATTTCTTAGTGCTGGGGAGATGCCTTGCGAGATGTCCCGCTGTCACACCGCTCACTGGCGAAGATGCATCACTTTATCTGCGTCCCTCTCATCTCTCCCGAGTGGTTTTCTTTCTTACTCTTTCCTCTTCTCCCTCCCTCCCTCTCTCTCTGATTAGCATAGTTGACCTATCACACACGGGTGCCAAGTCATTATTAGGTGTTAGCATTTTCAATTACCTTACACCTCCCATCTCTGCAACCCCGTCTCCTCTGTGAGGCAGACGCTGCACAGCAGGAGAAAAGCAACAAAATGCTAATGTTCTGCTCATAAGAACCTAACTACATCTGAGTGAAACTTGAAAAACAACAACAAGCTAATGAAGCGAAGTTAGAAAAACAAACTTCTAATGTCCCCATGGTTCATTTAGAACTTTATTTCAGCTATATGGTTGTTTTAAAAGCACTTCTTAGCAATACAGACTGAACGTTTCCATGGTACATGTCGTACTGCATATGTCAAACATTCATGCCAAAGAAAATACTACGGATACATTTCCAACAGGACAATTACAGGTATTGAAAATAAAGTATAAAATAGGCTTTTTCATAACAACCATAACAAGACAACACTACCATAAAGCGTATTAGTGCTTCTAGCTTAAAGTGTTATCATGAACAATGAAAGGAATCATAACTGTACTCAAAACGGTTGCTTTCAGTCCTAAAAACGAGAAAAAATGCTTGTATGCGGTTGCAAATTCCCACATAGCAGAGCAAGCTAGCCACCTTGCTGAGTCTCCATGGGCAACTGCCTTTTAAAAAGAGGTAAGGCAAGTTCTGTCTTAAAAAATCATTAGCTTTCCTCCCAAATAAAACACTGGTGAAAAGATACTTGACAACAAAATGTATTTTTTCTGTTCCAAAAATGAACAAGTTGGGCTTACAGAGACCTATTTCAGAGAAAAATGCTTCTACTGATGATAGCTAGAAAGCTACTGCCAACAAAAACCCATCACAACATTAATATCAACGCAGAATGTTTGAGAGATTTTGAGGCTACATATTAGGAAGGCAGTGATACCTATACATCCTATTTTTTTTGGGCAGCAATACAAAATAATTTATTCTACATTTTCATCTCCGTGTTCTAATAGATTGTACTCTCTAACTCAGTAAGTGTTGATTTTGAGAAAAAGAAAAAAAAACCCCACTTAAATAAAAAAGTAATACAAGATAAAAAGCACCTTATCCCCACACAACAAGTAGATTTTTGGAAGCAAATGGCACAGAGTCGTCAATGGTAAATTAGCAATGCTTATTGAATTGTACAATTGTTTTTGTCAAATACCACCAAGTGTCAACAGTTTAACATCAAGTTGTGTGAAGATTCTCTTGTTACAGAAATGTTTGCATCGCGTGGGTTTGTGTGTACAGCAAACACGTACAACAGGGGCTGGACAGAAGCTCAATGTGTTTGTCTTTAATTGTTGAATGTCTAACGCGGGGATGTTGCCGTCGTTCTTGGTATAGCTTGGTAACCAAGTATGGGTGTGGTGTGCTACCTGGCACGTACTACAACTCTATATCTGTCTTTTCTTACTGAGCTGAAGTGGACCTTCATAGTCAGTGCAGAAAAGAGCTTTTATCCTGACTCTTGACTCAGCTTTTTCTAGTGCAAAACTGCCAACATCTGGTCACAACAGCCAAACTGAACACGGACATTGAAGTGAAAATACTCACTGAACAGCAACGTGTCACAAACTTGCCATACTGCGTGAAAAATGAAGTACTTAAAATCCACATCTGGAGCTTCCGATACCAATACACAGGCATAAAGATTTACAAATACAATAAAACGTGACTGCAGCTGGCACTGACTGCAACAGATGCATGAGAACTTTACATCAAAAGGTGACAGGCCGCCGTTTACATCACCTCCTCTACACTTCTGAATTTGCTCTGATACGCAGAGCTGTTCTAAGATGAAATCCAGAAATGGGACTTGTTCCTAAAGTTCATTATCCAAGACTAAAAGGAGCCGCCATTGACTCAATCCGAGAAAAGAAGTTTCCCATGCCAAGAATAAACAGAGGAAATGGCGCAAAAAGGAGAATGAGAAAGGGATGGTGGGAAAAGAAAAAATGGCAGAAAGAAAAGAAAAACGAGAAAAGGGTGACGCCCGTGATGCCAGCATATTACCGGCCACATTTAGGTCACATGATGACAGAACAACAAAACTGATGAAAGTCTATTCATAATTTTCCTTGTTTTGTAACAGAAATTCCATCTGAACACAATCAAACCATTAAGAGAGCATTTGTTGTGTCCAATAAGACTTTTGCGATTGCCCTTGGCTGGCTGACTCGGGTGCTGTGAGGATGGTCGAGCAGCAGCAGCTGGTGTGATTGTGGCTTTGCAGGCGTGGTCGGTGTGGGCTTTAAGAGAAGAGAGAGTGTCTGTGAGGAGGGGGG
>JAVQJF010023257.1:0-26796 GCA_036023855.1 Gadopsis marmoratus | reverse complement strand
AAAATTAATGCAACTCTGGACAGAAATAAAGGTTGTGACATTGCAGAAGCTCATCGAAACAATGCCACAGCGAATGCATGCCGTAATCAAAGCCAAGGGCGGGCCAACGAAATATTAGTGTGACTTTGTTTTTGGCCGGGCAGCGTATATGGGCACTGTGTATGTTAGACTACACCACTGGCGGTCACATCATCCAGATTGAAGGAGATGTGTACCTTCAGCATCAGGAAAACCGGGCCTGCATGAACCTACACACAGAGTTAAGAGGTCAGAACGCCATTGGAATACTTATAATTATAGTAGCTGGCCAGAGTCACTTTAAATGTCATGCCATCTCGTTGCCATAATGTAAATAACTGGCCTGGATTATTGGTGATGCAGGTTTACAGCCCTACGTCACTGACATAATCAATACCGATGAGCACAGGGCTTCATAAACTGACGCCACCATGTGACTACGGGGAAATCCAGTTGATTCGAGTCCTACATTCCCCCCCCCACGGGATATCAGTCAGCATTACCCGGCTGTCGTTCCACAATAACGTTACATTTAGCAGTAATAACCTATAACACGAAAGCCAGCGGCTGCACAATCGATCGCCGAGTGTCCAGCCTGCACCTGAACGCAACACAGCCAGCGTTTTTCTGAGAAATGTTTCTTTCCCACCTGCCACCTTCGCTGTCCAGACTGGAACGTTACGTTACGTTACCGAACGCTTACCAGCGTCAGCCTGCGAGTGGGGCAAGCTAACGAACGTTAGCTTTCGGTCGGTCAACGTTAGCTAGCCTCCACCGTCCCGAGCTAACCGCTACGTCTGTTTGGGTGTTCACAGCAGGTGGGACACTCAGGGCGGCAGTTAGTGTTCACGGTCGCTTCGCTACGGTTGACTGAATTACCCCGAAATAGCACACTTAACATCATAAGGTCAGCAAGGAGTCCACGCTATTTACCGGACAGACGCTCTCGTCTCCTGGATTCTTTCATAGCAGCTTCTTCGTTGTAGGTGTCCATTGTTAGCGGTGTGCGCAGGCAACTGTCGCCCTGAGTGAAGCGCTGCAGGGGGGAAGGTCGTGTTGCACCCGAAGCTGTGACTTGCAGGTGCTGTGACGCAGAGGGGGAGTCCAGGTATATTGAAGTGGGCGGGGTTCAGCCTTCAAAATAGTGGAGCAAAACCTTCCATTTTCAACATTATTTTGTCAAATGCATAAGAGGTTTCCCGATATTATTGTGTTTGCATTATGTTCAAAAATCTTGATACCTTCACCGGAAACATCCAGCTTAGTGCTTGAAGATTTAGCGATAGTAGAAAAGTATTATTTAAATATTCTTGGTTTGGTTTGTGCTGCAATATGTCCAGAAGCAATCTGTCACTGACGATTTAAAAAGCAAATCAGTTTGAAAATACACCGTAGCCTGCACACACGCAGCAGGCACTAACTGGTCAGGGCCTCAGAGGTCCTGTTTTTAAAAGGCTTCCCCCCAGATACCAACGGTGCAGTGGGAATAAAGTTGTCTTCTTCTGTGGCAGCTGGCATCTAAGCTAGCCAGCACTTTAAACTAGCTAATCTCAGCGAGCTATTTATAGGCCACAGTGCAGGATTAGTTAACAGCTGAAAGCAGCTTCTGTAAATAACCTTCCCGACTAACATTCTGCTGTAATTCTGTCCGTTGAGTACAAACCTATTGCAAACCCAGACATACTCACGTTCCGCTTTCGCAGCTGCATGACAAGCATATATAGTAAACGAGGTGCATTTTGGTTTGTCGCTTGACTTGTGTTATGTGATTAAAGAGCTTTGAACGTTTGAGAATGGAAACGTTTTTAAGACATGTATTGGACAGCACTGGACACAGTATTTCATGACAGAGGAGAACAAAACCAAAGAAGCACTTAAGACATTATTGAGGCATCAACAAAAAGGCCTTAAGAACACAATGAGCATGACAGTTCTTGGAGGAAGTTTCAGAAAAGTTCACAAACGTGTGTTGGCTGTCATTAATTTCAAACTTAAGATTTACTTTGTTATTTATCCTGTAATTTCTGTTTGGATGAAAAACATTTAATGCCGCAATGAATATATTTTGCAACTTTGAAAACCTTTAACAAAATACTTTTTCCTTTAAGTGTTTTTTAATTCATCAAATAATAAATGAAGAAACTAAGAAACATCTGGATGAGAATCCAGCTGTAGTTTGTAAGTGTCTACATAGATGTCTGGTCCCAGTCTAGCCTCCTACGAGTCAAAATGCTGGGCTTTGCATTACCATGCAGCACACTAGTCACGCCCTTTTTATGTGCTGAGAGTAGCATGCTTGCTAGTTTACATTCTTTTTTTTATGTAACTATAAGAGATGGAAACAGGTCAGATTTATTCATTGGTGACATGTAGCAGAATTTGTCTATACAGTAAAGTTAAGGTTAGTACAGGGGCATCGCCAGAATTTTGGGGCCCCACAAAAGGGTCCTCTTTCATATACACACATGGGGAGTGTAGATAGATATTTATATAATAGAAATATATTTAACATGTTGTAAAATGCACATTTTACATACTTTGTATATGAATATGGCTAATTTTGACCTGGTTAAAGTTCCACACAAATCATTTACTTAAGTACCAATATACAAATTACCAAAGTGGACATCATATACAACAAAAGAAATCCTTCCCCAACTGTAACGTTATGGTTAGAAGGTTGATGGCATTAAGATATCTGTTAGCTAGCATTAACTAGTATGTGGTAATGTATAACCTTTGATTTTATAAAAACAATGAACAGTCTGCACCACAGCAATAATTTCAGTGTGTTGGTAACCGTTTCTATATTAGTGATATGGTGAAAATATACGTGACTTATCTGATCGATTATAAAGTTAATACTATCACTAACGTTAGCCAGTTAAAGTTAACTTATGTGGTAGTTTAAGACATATCTCTCATCTGTCTGTTTAGCTAGCTAAATGACGTTATTTTGCTCCACTTGGCATAAAGCTAGCCATTTTAATTATCACCTAGCTATTAGCTGGCGTTAATAAGCATTACTCACTTATTTTGTCAACCTTCTTCAAAAACCCCTCAACGTCTTCAAGTTTCTCCGTCAGGCTTTTGCCCTGTTAACGCTGCGTGGGCCACATGTGAAATTTTGTTTTGAGTTCTAACTTTATTCTCAGAATTCTCACTTAAGATCAGAATAATTAAAATAATAAAGTCAGAACTCGCATGTGGCCCGATAATCGTCCTCCGCAATGACTTAATGCCTTAACCGAGTCTGTTTTTACGTTCATATTCTATTTTTATACTATATTTGTTTTCATATAAATGTATTAAACTGTGTCATTGTTAAATCAAGTACCTCAATAAAATGACCTGATCAATGTATGAGACACTATTAACTACACTGAATATATAATTGCACAATGATGACAGACACCTAGAGAGTTCGCACAGTCAGCAGACTAGTGTGGAAGTAACAGAAAAAGAACACGATGATAAGGGGGAGTCACACTAGGCAGAGAACAAAAAGATGAGGACTGTACAAGTAATTAGAAATAATGGTGTATGAAACAGGGACAGATGTAAAGGGAGTTACAGTTAACATCACAGAGGGGAATAGACACGATTGTTTACTGATTGATCAGAGATATTATAAAAAAGAAAAGACACAGTAAATAATGGTGTATGAGATAGCCCTATTCTCAAGGTCAATAGGAGGTCCCTAACTCAGGCTTGGGAAGGAGGAGACACCGAGGTTTAAAAGTGTGTGTATGCTTGTGCGAGTTGAGTTGCTTTCCGAAAAGGAACTCAACTCTTACAGCAATAATACAGCAACTCTTGTGTTGCTGTATTATTGATTGGCAGTAAACTCTATTCACTTTGAACTATTTTGGTCTCAGTTGATTCTTTAACAGTGTTTCAGAATATTATAAGATACAATTAGTTAAGGGCGAGCGGAGGATCCTGACGGACATCTGGACCATCCGAAGGGGTCCCGGGCCACGTCAGGTTCTATCAGACTGGTGCAAATTTTTAAGAACTGGGACTTTTCAATAATAAAATGAACAGGCCACTGTAATTTAAATATCTTTAGATATCCCCACAACACATGCACAAATCAGGATAACATGTAGATCAGTCCATCAGGAGTAAATCTTATAATCACAAATGAAGAAATACAAGATTGGAAATTTGGTGTATACAGACCATATATACACCATTTGGGGAACAGTGCATTTTTTTTGGGTCCAATCCATATTTGTAAGGCCCTTTAGTCTTACCACCAACCATTTCAGTGACAGACCTGTTCGTTGAGTTCAGGTGGTGAACTCCACATACAATCCAGGCAATTCCAGTTAGTGGGATTATTCTGGGAAGGCGAAGGGGCTGTGGCTGTACATGTTGGAGGGGCCTAGCTCCATCCCATCTAATCCTCTTTTAATTAGAGTGAGAGAAAATTGTGGGACCCCTCCTGGATTAGTCACAGCACATTGACAAAGCACCGAACTGGGACCACCGTACAGGACTGGTGGCCACTTAGGTACAGCAAAGACCCTCTCAAGGGTGGAAAAATACCCTCTCATCTCCCTACGGCTACCTGGTGTTTGAACTTCCTGCTTCTAGAAACCAAAGTGTCTTTGGTCTCTGGTGAACTGGGAGGATAAGTTACAGCATATGATTCGCTCATTTCCAATCCTTCCCCCATTTTTCACTCTCACTTGATAGGCCACTGTATCTGCGGTCACACTTGCTCCCTATTATCCACCCTTTTTGCTAATCCTACAGGGTACTTTGCCCTCCTCGTTATCTCTCCCAATTCTTAACTATCTCTCTTCATGCTCTATCTGTCCGTTTCTCCATCTCTCCATCTTCTCTTGGGCAGTAATGGAGGTTCAGCCTCATGCACGTGAACAAAAGAATCAATTAGGAGCCAAATAGTCTGTGATGCCTGCTCAGCTCTTTGAAAATGTACAGCTAAGGCTTACACAAGCCAGTGTAATGTATCGCTGTACAAAGTAATACAATCAACACTAGATCATCAACTGAGCATATAAAATCAATTCTGTGGTGCTAATCCAAAAATACACAGCTGCAGCTGGCATAGATAAGAGTCTGAAAATGTTAAATATGATCTCACTGTGGGCTTTATTTCTTGTATAAATGTTGGCTGTAGACTATATAAATGTTTTGTAAGTGATTGGATAAGTGACCACTGGGGGTCACTGAGGTGGTTCCATTATGTTTGCTGCTCATAGTGGAACTATCAACAGACCGCGTGCAGTGAGCAATGTAACTGATCTGGTGTAATTAAGGTCTAATGAGTCAGGCCGGGGAAAAAAGAGCATTGCTTTTACTAAGCTGAATAAGAAAAGCAGGTTATAAACCGGATCACTTGTAAAGTTTTATATTAGAGATTTATGAGTCAAAGAACAGAACTCCTGTTCTGTGGAAAACAGAAAGACACGAACAGTATAGGGCATGGGTGTTTCCTATACAGCATGGGGGACATGTATTTCTTTCCTAAATTTTGTGAAAATCTCACCAGCATTATCTGAGATACAGTGTGTGATCTACTGAAAATATGACTTGTTGGATAAATCTGCATAGATGTGAAAATGCTAGAATAAAGCAGTGACACGTACTTTTAAAGCTTGTCGAAATACAACCAGAGGGATCTGGACTGACAGATGGAAGGCTGCCCCTGAGTCAATCAGGTTAATGTGACATATGCACAGAAACCATCAAGGATTCATTGTGGTATACACAGGTTGGATACCTGTTGGAGCTGGCAGTCTTTTTACCGACTGTTTTTTGTGACTGATTCACAAAGATTCAAATTCACTGGACTGACTGACTCTCTTTCACCCATAGCAGCTGTCAGGGCATACCGCTTGTCTCACTCACATTAACTAATTTCAGCAATCAGCTCAACAGAAAATGAGTACAACACTTTCTTTTCTCAGATTTTCATATGATGATATTTCACTCCTGAAATATCATCACGATTTACATGATGAGTAATTATTATGATATCATATTTAAAAGAAACACACAAATGTGACTATTTATGAGACAAAGCTTCCCATAACGGCATCTTAAGTATGATAACGTCCCATATATAAATAAGTCATATTATTTATAAGTACGTAATGTTATTTTTTTGTCGTATCTCATATTATAATAAAGACTTCACTGTATGTACAGTATGACATAGCTCATACAAGGCAGTTTCTCATGATAATCATGATCAAATAGGCCACTCTGTCATACTGGCCACTGTTTCAATATTATGATACACATAGTCTTAGAGATGGCTCATCATGGATAATTCAGATTCAGATTTTAATATTTTATAATTATATTTATGAGATGTGATACCTACTTATTAATTTAATGTTTATTTTTACATTTATATTTATCCTAGTCCTGATGTTTTTCAAGTGTAAGAGTGTGCTTATTCAGGCAAATAATACTGAATTAAGGAAGCAACTTATTTTCTTAAGTACATGCAGTCTCATCAGCTTCCTATGCATCATTATAATTGCACAATAATATATTATCTTAAGAGGTTTGTTTTTTGTAGAAGCTGCTCGTGACCAAGAACTTTCACAATAACTTATATTTCTTATACATCATACAACTTTTCAGCATATCGCAGTAAAGAATATCTGATGAGTCTTAATATATGTAACTTTTTACATGTTTCTCAAATTTTAGTTGGGAATATTTTACCTTTGAAAACTGTTTAGTACATTTACCTTGACATGCTTTTCTTCAAATCATCATTAATGTTAGTGAAGCAGTTTTCTGGTTAAATAAAGTTATACAAGTACTGTGACAACTGGGTGAAAACTGAGGAAAGAAGTCTACCAGATACAACAGTATTGTCTGCATACATCTGAAAAGCTGCTCCATGGCCTGATTCTCATAAATATTTGTGTATAATCTGAAGAGAAGTGGGGCAAGGACAGAACCCTGTGGAACTCCTTTTTCACTCTCTAAAGACAGCACACTTTTAATGGTTGCAAATATAAAAGTTGAACCATTTTTTTATGTAGTGAAGGAGAATATCATGGCTTAATGTGTCGAAAATCATTTTTACGATTCAGAATAACTGCCCCCACCACATCACCTTAATCAGTCGGGTATTTAAAGAAATGATTCATCATTGGGGGAAACATGCTTATTTGCTTTCTTGCCAAGGCTTAGATGAGAAGATTAATACCACTCATGTCTGTGCACTAAATGCATCTAGAACCAGTAGGTAGTTAGCGTAGCTTGGCACAAAGACTGGAGGGGTAAACTGCTAGCCTGGCACTGTCCAAAGGTAAAGAAATTCACCTATCAGCATCTCCAAAGCTAATCAATCAACATGTTAAATCTCATTTGTCATGAGAAAGAATCATGCAAAGTCCAAAATCTAAAAATGACAACTTGTTGTTTTATGGGGAGTTACGTGCGGAAACTATTCGGCACTCCAGCCTTCATGCTAAGCTAAGTTAATCACCTGCTGTCTGTAGCTTCATGTTTAGCGTACTGTGGTAATTTTAAAGTGTCCACCACATGGTAGAGCGCACAGTACAGACATGAGAGAGCTATACATTTTCTTATTTAACTATTTTAATTCTTTCTTTCTTTATCGTTCTATGAAAAATCATTAGCTCTCTGTAGAATAATTTGGAGGAAAATCAAACTGTAATGAATGGAAGTCATTACTCCATTTCAGATACTTCAGCAACTGCTATGCCACATTTCTCTCACTACTGAGGGAAAGAAAATCATGTTTGCTCCTACAAACCAACTTCCTCTCCATTTTCATCTTGAGGGCAAAAAATGACTTGTTACTTGGTAGTATGTGAAGGTTGGTCAAGAGGTATTTAACACATTCACAGTTTTATTTTTAGACTCTTAGCACCTCATTACATTAAACAGAAAATTTAAATGAGTAGCCTTTCATTCACATCACAGGAAAAGAAAAACACTGGAAAATGATCATCCTGGGATCAGACAATATTTACAACATATTTGTTTTCTTTTGAGATGCTCACTGTGTCAGATGACGTGAGCACAGTTAAATTCCTACTGGGACTTCGCCGAGAAACATGGCAGACTACAATTTCGACACCCTGACGAATCTTAGCTTGCCGTGTTTCATTCACGTGACATACCTGTTGAGTAAAAAAGTGAAGCTCTCTGAGTAGAGCAATGCTCTCTATTCAGGAGTCTTTTATTTCACTACAAATGTATAGCTCAAAGTGGTGGATAATTCTCAGCATCACTCAGTTTCTCTGGACTACGTTAACACCAGAAGAAGAAAGGATGAGGTGAAGTGGCTGGTATCAGAAATGGGCAAACTTCACTGAACTTGAGCTCTTCCTGCCTCACAGCCTGTAACACTGGGTGGCAGTGTGTCCCTCTAAACAAAAATATTTCACCTTCTGTCTCCAGCCGAAGAGCTCAGACTGTGAGAAGGGAGTCTCTGAGGTTCCTATAGAGGATACCTCAACTAGAATGACCAGTCTGAAGATTAATAGGAGTGAAATATCCGAAAAATGACACAGTCTAAATCACTAGGCTTTTTTTCTACAATTCACTTCTATCCATCCAGACTAGAATGCATCAAAATCAACTGGCTGGTTTTAGTCTATTCCCATGATGTACTGTATATTTTAACTGACAGGCTGTAGACTCACACAGGTGCAAAAAAAAATTGAGAACTAAATAAAGTGCTTATGCATTTTTAAATAAATGCCTGAGGCCAAAATGATTGCAACAAAAATGGACAGACATTTAAAGTCAGTCACTATAAAGTGATGTTTGTTTTAATCTGTCAAAAAAAAAAGATGCCAATTATCCAGAAATAAATCTAAATTTTTTGCTAAAAGCTGTTAAATGTAAGTGTTGCGCTCTTTTTGTATTTTAAATAAATATATTTTTTATAAAGCTATGTGTCTTGTTTATTCATTTAAAAATATTTTCACATAGGCTTCTGAAAATAACCGACTGTGATTCAAAAACTACACCTTCTAGATTTTTAAAATCATTTTATCAACGGAATGATCTGAAATGAAACCCAAAAACCTGTTTGGCAGTTAAACTAATTTTGCATCAACAAGAATCTGACATTTTAATGTTTAATCCTAAAATAATAGTGTTAGTGGTTACTTTTAATATTTTTTTATTTCTTTGTTTTGCTGACCCTTGATTGGCATAAAGATCTGTGTAGATAGGACACATACTAATTCACAGTGCAGCCTAATCCCTCAAAGCGCCGTTGTTCTGTTCACGGTATCTTCAATATTAGCAGTGTATTATATTCGAACAGTGATTCCTACAGTCACAGAAGAAGCCTGAGGGATTTATCAACTCTGCACGAAGGAGAAAGTAGGGTCAATTATAAAATCACACACTATACATATATATATATATATATATATAGTGTGATATATATAATCACAGTATATATTTTTGCTTCTCTGCTGTAGTCTGGGCACAGTTCTACAGAAACTAAAGGCAACATGAAAAATAAAGTAGTAAAATAAATCAATTTCCATTATTACATATAATACCAGATTATCCTGGAAAAGTCTGGAACAACTGCGAATAAGCCTCCAACATTTGATTTTACTCCAAAAGTTGACAGTGAAGATTGAGGTCACAGTCAAGATAAGCTGAGAACTTGTAAATCCTGTCAATCTGTTTTCAAATTACTGCAGTAACAGCATGTGAGGTGTTGTTTCCGTGTATTATGGTACTGTAATAGCTGAGGAAGGCCTTGGTCTGCAGCTCCTGTTTGTTCGCAGGTACAGCGCTCGCTGCATTTGGCATTCTGCTCCACTTCTCCCACTGAAATGAGTTCTCTCTCTCCCTCTAAACTTACCGAGGATGCAGCGCCCACACAGCTGTTCTCCCCTGAGCTGGCGTACATAAAACATAAAAGGCGAGCCTATATGAAAAATGCACAGAGCGCTGGAATATAATGTGCTTGATACCCTGCTGCTGTCGGGCAGGCTAGAGATAAAGAGAGAGGCCTGCCCTGGATAGATTCCTTTTCTGCAGAATTCGTTTGACTGCAGGCTTGGATGGCTGCCTGAGCAAACATTTACTCACCGCGCTCAATCCGTGGATCACATTACAAAGATTGATTGTTCACTTGCCTCTCACCCTGCACTGTTTCATTGGCCAATATGAAATCAAATGGGATTCTTGAAAGGGGAGAATCTGAGGGGTAGACTTGTTATGCACAGAATAAGTGACTGCGCTTCCCAGGCAGCCGTGAACAAGCTGAGTGTATGCGCATGTTTCGAGCAAATTCCCCCCATTGTTCTTGTGTATTCAAGATGAATTGAAATTCTGAGTGCCAGGCAGTGAAAACAAATCAAAATGATTGTTACAGTTGAAAGAGTGGCACATTGCACCATGTTCCTCTCCCTCACATCGCTATGTAAATTAGCCGAGCTGCTGTGTGAACTTGCAAGGCAATTAATTCGTGACACACAGGTGCCTCGCTACCTACCGCCGCGTAATTGCAAAGTTCACAAAAAGCGAAATTAAACAAGGCAAACAGTGGATTGCGTGCACTCTCTTTGGAGAATTTGTAGTCCAATTAAAGCTCAGTAGGTTTGAATTGTGGTGGCACACACACTGCATCTGTGGTCGTGCCAAGCCTTGGCTCATAATCATCATTTCAGCTCGAGCAATTGCCAAATATTTACTCAGTTGTTTTTAGGGCCTCTGGGTACTGTATCAAGAAGCCTAACTAAGAAAACAAAGAGCGGTAAGCGAAAACTCATAATGAAACTATCTGGAAATACCTTTGGTCCCTCGGTGTGCCGCCGAGAACAAGATCGAAACAGACATTGCTCTCAGTTCAAGGTGACCCTCAGCTTTTACCCCAGTCTTTTCCGACCAACTACACCAGCCAATGTGAATCAAATCCATAACATGGGATTCTTTGCAGCAGGCAGACACGCTGCACGCCTGTTATAAATCAATAGAAAAAGTGAAAGCAGGTACAAAAAAAACAAAAAAAAAAAGGAGCACAGACAAGGCAAGAGATGTCGGTGTTGGTGTGTCAAAACTGCTCAAGTGGAAGTAAAGAGCCAAGATCATGTGCTTTGACCCCGAGGGACGGAGGGCCAGCACACAGGACGCCGGGCTTTCTCCTCAGCTAACCTGCTTTCAAAATAACCAAACTGCTCCCGGAGACCCCGAGCAGCAACAGATTAGCCCCCCTCCACTGCATCTCTTCCTCTCCTGCCAACACGCTCGACTCTCTTTCCCATTTCCCCTCGGTGTCTTCCTCCCATCATCATTTTCCTCTCCTCTCCTCCCCTCCTCTCTCTCGCCCCCTCACATCGTTAGCATTTAGATAGTTGAGAGCAGAGGAGCTTGGGTAATAGGCTTTTCCCTTCCCTCCATCCCTCATTCCCCCTCTTGCTCAAATCAGCTGAAGTAAGAGGGATTAAATCAAAAGAACAACAGTGATGATGAGAGCGACTGCGAGGGAGAGAAAGGGGGAATCAGGGGGTGGTGGGGGCGGCGGTGCATAACGCTTGATCGGCTGTGAGCTCATTAACCCAGGCCTTGGCAGAATTGATGTTAGAGGTGATTGGAGATTATCACATTTAGGAGATACTTCATCCCCTTATCTCGATCAGCTCTCCCCCTCCTCCTCTTCCTCCTCCTCGCCTCCTCGCCTTCACTCCTTTTTTTTTCCCCCTCCGCGGTTCTCTTTCTCATGATTTCATCCAGGTCAGCTGTCCCCGGTTCGATTCTCCTGGGTGCAGACAGGGGCGGTGGGGCGGTGAGGGGGGCGATGCTCGCGGATACCATCAACACAGGCTCCTGTGTCTGCTTGATCTCCTAATTCTGCTTCATTTAAACTTCATCAACTGTTCCACTGGACCGGAAGCAGAGAAGAATGAAAACAGCTTATGTGGAAACAGCTTTTTCTCCCTCACTCCTCTTTTGTTGTTCGATCTGATATGATATCCCCAAAGCTGCTGGAGCAACCCCCGGCCAACGCCCACACGCACACACACACACACGATCCTCCTGAAGCGCACACTCCTGGACATGCATAGACACTTGCACTGCAAAAAATGTCCACCTTCATCAAGTCATTTTTGTCAGTAAAGTCGGAAAAGTTGTGTTTTCATAAAACACGTGGACAAATCTGCCAGTGGACATCAACAAGTGTGTGTCAGTTTCTTGAAAGGAGACTGAATAAGACACGTGACACTTGATTTTGGCGCTGAAATGATTAATAGATCATTCAGTTGTCAGAAGTTTAAAGAGGAACTTCACCAGTTTTTCACATCAACATAACCAGGATTTACCAGGCAGAGATTCTCTAAAGAAAATATACTATTGAGTTGCATTTTGGGAATTGTAGGATCCAGTTTGATCCATTCTAAAGACTAAATGTTGTGACTTCTGCTTCCTTGATTTTGACCATTCCTTTTAATTTGATTAAATCTGTCCCTCAGCTTTATGAAAGTGCACCAGTGAATCGCTGCAGTGGCCCTTTATTTGACAACAAATAGTCTCTGGTTCAAACCTCTCAACTGTGAGGATTTGTTGCTTTTCTCTGTTTTATATAATTGTACACTGAATATCTGTTGGTGTTTGTTGGTAGGACAAAACAACGTTTAAAAACGGGCATTTTTCTCTATTGCCTTTCATTTTTGAGATTTTTGCTTTAATTGGAATGGACATATTTCCAACAATGAGGATTGCATGCAGCCTGAGTGGATTTTTGAAAAATGAAACAAGGTTGATTTGTACTGGAAACACATTCAAATTAGTTACCTGAATGCACTGGCAGCCTAGATAATTACAATTATTGGTCTCATTATTGTAGGTTTGTCTTTCCTATCAGGTATCAGGTAACACTGTAACCACAGCATTGAATACTGAGATCTGAGAATGCGGTGTCGCTACAACCAAAATCGATAGGGCACAAAATCTGAGAGGTCAGAAAGGTTCTAAAAAAGCCAATATTTCAGCTACTTTAACCAGTTTATTTGGATGTAAAACTGTGAGCACACCTGAAATGTCAGTAATAGCCCTTCATTGTACAGGAAACTGTGTACGTACAACTATGGAAAGTACGGTAGACCATACGTGAAGCAGGATATTGGTCTGTAAACAGATCTTTTGGTTAATAATTTAACCATGAGCCTTTATTTTCTTTTGAATATAAGTTTAGTTAACCTAGACGTTTGTTTACACTTCGTCCGATCGTCTGACTACTGGCTTCTTGGCCTGTCTGACCGCCTTTTGTAGTAATGACTGTGTGAGGACAATGTTATTAAATCAAAAGAATCATGGCCATGGCTACAAAAATAAGACCAAAGTTGTAATAAACTGGACTGAGACTTTAAGGACTCAACAGCAGACAAAAATGACTTGGTGCGTTGGATTTCATTTTGCAGTGTGCTTCCACAGCAGTGCCACAAACTCAGACGTGCACACAGATTGGGAGAAGTCACTAATCCTGCATGCCCTGGACGCTGTGCACCCCCCCCCACACTGGGAAATTTAGCATGCCCCCTCGACTGAGGCAGAAAATGAGATTACTGTATTTAAATGACTATGGTAATGGCAAGCATGCTGCCGGGCCCCTGTAGGATAAGGGATTTCTCCTGTGCTCATTGTTAGCAGTTTTGCAAAGTGCCATCGTCCTGCTCTGGCTCACAATGGGGATGTCATTTAAAAGACATTTCTCTTTCTGTCCCGCTCCCCCCTCGGTTCTTTTTATGCCCCTCTGTTCCCCCGTCAGCCCGTGTACCAGTCCCCAGGAGGGCCCGTCTCCGAGTGTGTGTGTGTGTGTGAGCGTCAACCTTCCCGACCCACCAGTCCAGACATAAGGTGAATATTCTTCATTCAAAGGCGCACTAGAGTGATTGGACACGGTCAGTCTGTTTGGGAAGACATAATCCAATCTATGTTTGTAATGAAGTGTACTCTCTGAGGACTAACACCATGTGTCCGTTGTAGAACGCAGAGGCCAGGTGGCCAGCAAGTCAAGTGTTAGGCCGTACCTGCACGACTCCGAGAGTTCGCCATGGCCAGGATTTATTCTGTCACCTTTGGCTTGAGAGGTTTGGTGTAAAGATGTGGGTCGAACTCGTGATTCAGTACGATAAAACGCTACAGGGTTAACAGTACATCTCAAACTGTGACTATGCAGTGCATTATTTATTCTTACTTACTTACAAAAACTGCACTTTCAAGTTTAATTAGCTTTGAAACAATTAGTTGATAAAGAAACTGAGAGGAAACCATGAATACCCACTTTGATTATAAACCAATAGATGACCGTGTTTCATTCACCAATTAACCAATTTTTTGTTGTCATTTGATTGGATAATTTACCCAGCATCTATACCGCATTAAGGTTGTTAAGTCTGAAATGCTGTAAATAAATATACCACCAATAAATGAGACAGTGTGTGGGTTTTTCACTGTAATGCAAAGTTTGGCAATTATTCACTAGTCAGGATTTTCTGACAATTGCGACACCAGTTTTATTTTAAATTGTATTTTTATAGGTTTAGTGCAAAATTTTAATAATAGAATCCCTTAAAAATTAAACTTTAAAAGCAGATCTGTACATAAAACGGAAGAATTAAAAAGTATCTTGGCGAGATTGTCGTCATAAAGGTAAACAACCATGCCAATTTAAACATCAGATTTCAAGGGCATTTTTTAAGCCTACAAGCACACTAATCATTTTTGAGCAGACCTTTGACAGTTCACAGTGTCGATGGATGGCAATTTAGTGCTTCATGTGCATTTAATGTATCCACACAAGAATGAGTAGTTATCATGAGTCAGATTTTGTTCATTTTCATCCATATCCATCAAATCTTTCAGTCTCACCATGGTCACAGCTCTGTATTGCCATGTGTTGTTAACACATTTACAGTTGGCTATAAACTAAATAATATATATAATATATACAAAGCCATTCTGTCATCAATAAAATGACATGTCTAGCTACAACAAGTTAGAAATATCTTCCAAAGTAAATGACAAAATAAGTCATTTGTAACTGCCCTCCAGAATGAGACATAAGAGACAAGACAACATCATTCTGTCTTTCTAAATTGTTACGAATAACCGTTGCAAAAATAAAACCGCGTTCTGCCCTGACGCCATTATAGTTTAGGTTTACTTAGGATTAGGAAACAATCGCAACTTGGGAAGTGAACCGCTGGTCTACGAGGGTCAGTGGTCATGTTAAACAGCTTTTCTGACATCCTTGCTACGGCCATGTTCTATTTCGGTGAGCACTGAGCACAGGCCGCTGATCCAAGCTAATTGTGGAAATTATCCCTGTGCTAATGATGAAATTCAGTCCTTGTGGAGTAAGGAGAGGAAGCCTTAACAAGGGATGGAGCTCTTCCCAAAGAATACAGATGAGAATAACAGAGACACAGAGGAGGACACTGGAGAGAGGGCTGCACAGAGATGGAGTAAAGCAAAAAAGAGGAATGCGCTCAGAGGGATGGCAGGACGCCGACTGCGACTTGTAATGTTGCTGTTGCTTTTCTTCTGCGTCACAGAGCACTTCATCATAGGTGGGTTTTTCTCCAGGTTCCCTCCCCTCCCATCCGGCCCCCCTACCACCTTCCCCATCCCCATCCCGTGTCCCTCCCTGCCTCCCGGGCCCCCCGCCGCAAACCTGATCTATTGGTTTTCAGCAGCCCGTGGAGCAATAAATCATGGGAACGAGGGCCAGCGATGATTAGGTTGCGGGGTGCAGAGAGAGGAGGGAGAAGAGAAAAGAGGGGACGGATGGATTGGAGGAGGAGGAGGGGTGAAGGTGGGCCCAGCAGCCTTGTGTACAGCAGACAGGTTACTGATGGTGTTTGTTTCTCTCAGGCCTGTACCTGTGCAGGGGGCAGATTCTCCTGGGTGTTACATAAAGGAGCTATGGGTCTGCCGGGGCCCAACGCAGCCTCGAGGACACATAAACTGTGCTGGAATTACCCAGGTGCTGAGATATATACAGGCACAGCAGCATTGCTTATTCTGGCCAAGCCCATTATATCAGCCCTGCTCCTGAGACGAAGAGGAGGAGGCGGCGGAGGCGGAGGCGGGAGAAGCAGAGTGGGACCAAGATGAGCCCATGGGAGAAGACAATGTAGATTAATACTGTTGCATATTTTACCACAATTAAAACTTCATTTGTCTAAATGTGTGGACTTTAGCCTCGTTTAAGCCTTGGTAGTTTTTTTAACAGGAGAAATTAAGAGATTGACCAGAAAACATCCACAGCTCACCGAGAACAAATACTTCAGGTGCTGTTTTTGTTCTGTGAGATTTTAAAAATGGATAGTTACACCTTATTTTGCCAAACTCCTGGAAATTCAGCTCCCTGTCAATTATTGATACCCCCACCAAATCGGATTATATAAATACTGGGAGGAATGTTGATGAGATTTGTCTGGAACTTGAGCAAAACTTGAGTTTATTGCCTCATTGACAGAGATTTGCCAGTCAAGGACCCTTTAGCCTGTCACCTTTTCTCAGGTAACAAATACCCCACAATGCACCCAGGCGCCATGTCTGGGGGCTGAGGAGTCGGAAAACACAAACACGGGCGGAGGATGATAATGAACAAGCTCGCGTGTGTGACTGAGAGCGGGATGTGCCACAACAAGCACCCCCCCCGCCCTCACATTGTACAACTCGGTTTTTTACCGCTCGCCCATTTAATGGCTGTTCTCTGTTACTGTATGTTTCATCAGCGGCGCAGGGTGGCAGGTGGGAGGGATCCCGCCTTTGGAGGAGCGGAGTAGGGGCTTTGTTTGCTTTAGTTTACACGCTCGCTCGTTGTTTGTTGCATGTTGGTGCGCCAGCTCTCTGCCGTCAGCCCTGCTATCATCGAGGCTGACAGCTCCGCGGCCATGTTTTGAAGGGAGAGGAGGAATTAAAAGATAGAGATGGGTGGGAGGAAGGAAGAAAGGATCCAGGTGCCAAGCTTTAACCTCACGTGCCAAGATCTTACAAACTGATTTTTTGGTTTTTAGGAGCTCCGGTTTGAGGTTCAGGGCGAGGCTACAGAAGGCACCTTTAGAGCTAATGTGGGCGATTCTCTTCTCTTTCTTGGGTGCAGGAGGAGAGGAGGGGGGCCCGGGATTACAGAGATGATCCTGCCATTCATCCTAGCTCTAAACAGAGCCCCGTCTTCCCTCCCCAAACCCTGCTAATTCCCTTTTGATGAGGCGTGCTAAATAAATCCTGTTTCCACGCCTTTATTCTCCACCGACTCCTGGAGCGTAGATCAGGGACGCAGATTTTAGGGGCTTCTGCCGCCGTTTGGGACCCACAATGGAGCCCGTCTGCATGGCGGCCCACTCTGTCCAGTTAGCCTCATTATGCTTTCACCCCAACACATGCCCAGTGGCCCACAAAACACACACACACACACACACACACAAATACACACAAACAGCAGCAGACTGACACATTTACACATGTAGTTTCACACAAAT
Organism: Gadopsis marmoratus; assembly: GCA_036023855.1. NCBI lineage: Eukaryota > Metazoa > Chordata > Actinopteri > Centrarchiformes > Percichthyidae > Gadopsis > Gadopsis marmoratus. The sequence continues at coordinate 9,289 of JAVQJF010023257.1, read as the reverse complement.
ACACTATGATGGCTTTGTGCAATTGCTAGGACAAATGCCGGACATTATGTCATGTACTTCAAATTTGTGGTTGGAGTGTAAGAGGATACTCCAGGTGACTGTGTGTGTATGTGTGTGTGTGTGTACTGTATCTCTCCCTCCTGTCCTGTCGGCCCTTCCACTCTCACATGCTGAGCCCCTGCGCTCGGCTATGACGCTAACAAGCTCCTCCGTCTCTCCTGCTCTGTCTACACCGGGGCTCTGTTATTAATGGGGACCAGCTGGGAGTGGTGAAGGTACATGCACAGCCAGACAAAGCCCCATATATAATCATAAAGTCATAACAAACGACCTGATGTAAATGAGGATGGGGGTGTTTTCGGGAGGGAGGCTAGGTTTGGAGAGAATAGGGCCACGGATGCTGGGGTAGCAGTAAATGGAGAATTGAGGCGTCATCTGACATCAAAATGGCCAGTGCTCTCTTGGCTGGCTGGCGAAGACCTGCCTACCTGACCTCTGACCTCCTCCTGGACGCGGCAGACTGGGGGTCAAGCCTTGAGAGGCAGCGCTGAGTGCCTCTCCAATGGCTCAGTTCTCCGCTGATGGGGCAGTTAGCCCAACAAGAATGCTGCCTCCGTACATGCCCCGGCAAACAAAAGACAGCTTCCCTGATAGCCTGGCCTCTTTGACATATGGCACCACTATAACACGCGCTTCAGGACCTGGCCCCGGCCTGCAGAGTCTAGGAGAAATTCTTATTTCGAGATGAAACGATGATTATGTTGTTACGATACAAGCAGTAAGAATCCCGGCCTGCTCATCTGCAGTGTGTCTGCACTGGTGAGGCTTACCCAGACACATGCTTCCAATTAGCTGGGCTTCTTCATGTAAATGCTTCATAAATTATCCCCCCCTCCCTGCTCCGGGATTAGGTGCTCATAAAGAGAGTTAGCATCTCAATAAACAGCAAAGGTTGTGTATGGAGAGCAAATTAGAGAAACAGTGGGAGGGTGCAGAAAGTATGGAGGAACAAAAGGAGGGAGGGTGATACTGTGAGCTGGCAGTTAGGATGGGATGGGGGGGGGGGTGAACCCTTAAGAGTTCAAACTGTATTTCTAAAATCTGCAAGAGATTGTGCTCTATCAGGGCAATTTGAAAGGTGTCATGTTACAGAAAAGTATCTGCGGACGGCCCAACTCTTCATATTGTTTAAAGTTCCGGGCAGTTTTTGGGGCAGCGGGATGACCTGCTGCCTGCTGGTCAAACACACCGACAGAGAAAAACAAAAGGCCCTAAATTCCAATAATATTCTGACTTTTAATAATCTTTATCATATTTCAAATTTTATAATATTCAACTTTTAAATCAACATGAACGAGAAGTCCTTAAAGTGCTCCAAAAACCATGGAAATATGAACATTTACAATTCAATGACAACTGGACAAAGATAATACAATAGGATTGAAAGCTACTAAATGGACCTTGTGGTGAGATTATTTAGTTAATATTCCAATAACATTATGATAATAATTAATATTCCAAAATAAGCTAGTCAACTTAATGACAACCTAATAAAAATATACGTCTTCATTATCATTTATTTTATGTACAATAGCAATAGAAAAAAATATGTTTGAATGGGTAATATATGTAACATAAAGATACTGTATAAAACACAATAATCATTTGCTGAAGAAGACCATACATGTATTTGAAAGAAAACATAGTACATAGACCTCTGAATTTATTATTTGATATATATACTTTACCCATAGGTCAAGAAAACATTTCCATAATATTACATTATATAGAAAATTGTATTGTAAACAGAGCTGAACGACATTCATGTATTCTATATATATTCATTTAAATTATACTTGTAAATGAGTTTATTCTTTATAGAATTATTCAGCTACATTCAATGGGGTATACACCGATCAGCCATAACGTCATGACCACTGACAGGTGGGGGGGGGTGGGGTGACCACTGCAGCTCAGTGGTCTGCAGTGGTCAGTACCTCCCAAAAGTGGTCCAAGGAAGCAAAACCGCTGAACCGGCGACAGGGTCAGGCTAGTTGATGCGTGTGGGGAGTGAAGGCTGGCCTGTGTGGTCCGATCCAACAGAAGAGCTTCTGTAGCTCAAACTGCTGAAAAAGTGACTGCTGGCTCTGATAGAAAGGTGTCAGAACACACAGAGCATCGCAGTTTGTTGCATATGGTGACCGGTCAGGGTGCCTTTGCTGTCATCATGTTATGGCTGATCGGTGTATAATAAAATCTTAATGTTCAAAGTATGACAAATACGTATTTAAAGCACATTCTGTGTTATTTACAAGGTCATGTCAGGTTGAAAAGTTGTTCCGACGTAGAAACTCAACTATTATTTTCAATATTGATTAACTTTACGATTAGTTGATCATTTGTTCAGAAGCAAAACATCAATGCTCAGTCTAAGGCATACAATGATAATGACAACAAATAGTCTAACTGCCCACATACTGATGCAGAGCAAATCTCAATCCATGATCACTGTGTACAACCACGACTTCTCCTAAATGGCACCGGCTGTGTGTGAAATACGTGATGGGATCATTTGATAAAGCAGTGTGCCTCGGTTCAATCCAGCAGATAATAGCCGAGGAATTACGTGAAATAGGCCGTTTGGTTTGTGCAAAGGTGTGGGGTGAGGGAAGGGTTTTCTTTTTAATTCTGCCCGGGAATGTAAAGCGTCTGTAAACACAACTCACAAAGACTCTTAATGCACTAAACCTCGGGCCACACTGGTCACACAATGGACTGTCATATTGAATTGGCCTGGAGCTGCTGGGAGAGAGGCTGTTTAAGAAGACGCAGGGTGGGAGTTAAGCTGAGAGAGAGCCCAGCGTGACAGACACTTGTCCATGTAACAGCTCTGCAGAAACTCACACCGGGCTCTCAACAACACTCTGCTTTACTGTCGATCACCAAGACACTCAGCAACACTGGCTGTCACCTACACATGTAATATAAATGCAATCTCACTTTTTCCTCTGTGATATATATCGACCATCTCAGAGGGGCAGACAGAGACTGACACACATGCGCACCCAGTCGCACTCACTCACTTTTGAATACAGCACCATGCAGACAGTCAATAACAGAATGGGGTGCGAGATTAAGCCTAAGCCCACCTTCTTTTCATGTGGCAGAGCAGCCGCTGCCCCAAGATCTGGCACCAGATGGCGCTGTGCCGGTCGGTGCCAGGAGATAATCGGGACAGATCGGGCCGCATTACTACCCATTATCTTCTAATTATTCTTGTGTGGAGCGCTGATCCTGCCGTTTGTGTAAGTGGATGGCACAGAGAGCCTGTCGCCCCCGGCAGCACGAAAATCCTCCCTACTTCCCTTACCCCCCCGGGAATGGAGGGAGAGATCAGCCGGGGGAGAGAAGGAGGGAGAAGAGGGAAGGAGGAGCTGGTGGGTAAGGCAGCCAACCTGATAGAAGAGAGATACGCCTTTGTGAAACATACCATCCAATTTTCACACTGTGACACACCAGTGATGTCACACTGAGGAGATCCAGCTGACCTTTGACCTCTGTGCTGGTGTCACATGAAGCAACATCTTGTTAGCGCGGCAAAACCAGGAGCAGCATCGTTTTCCTCTGATGACTCTATAAAAGTGTGATAAGGATACAGTTCAAGTCTCCCAGGCTCCACTTGTACAGTGCCTGTGTGGAAACAGGCCCCAACCCCCCTACCCCAAAGGATAGCGCTAACTGCGCAGAGGCATATGGCTTACCATGTGCTGGGTCCCACGTGCACACTCTTAAGCGCGATTCTACCCAGAACATCTTCGCTTAATTATCATCATTTTGTTCAGCATCCTCCTATTTTGCATATTAATATCTGTCAGCTCAGTATGTAATATGAGGAGATGAAGGCTTAGGCTACGCTAAAATACCACCGTAAACGCGGGCTTCGCCGAGCAAGAATATACACGTTCAGCCACATCAACTCCTGAGGGGTGCAGAGTCCAACATGATGTGTGTGTTTTCAATACCTTTTAACCAGGTCTCAAGTGTGCACGTATGCATATATGTTTGCAAAGTGTCAAAATCCTGAGGCGACATACAAGCTCTGTGTGTGTCTTGCTTGTGAGCGTGTACCCGTCGCCGAAAGGCGTCGCAAACCGACACAACACCCACCGATACACACTTGTGTGTGCTCACACACATGCGCGCCCATGGTGTGTGGTAACCAGCTTTCCGACTGACATGTAATAAAACACTGCGTTGTTGATCAATCTCGCCAGTCCACAGGCCGCACAGCAAGGGCATGTACATGCAAATGAGAATAGCTAAATGCCACTGAGGGGGCAGGAGGGGGAGGCAATCACTTCGGCTGACAAACTACACAGGAAGGGGAGATGTAGTTGGAAGGAGGAAAGGAGGGAGGGAGGGAGGGGACACTTGATATCCAGAGGGAAATTTTAATGCAAGGAGATCCAAGAGAAATAAAGACAGCAGGCTTAATTACAGGAGGCGCTGCGAGAGATGAGTTTATCTTCACCGCAGTTTAAAAGCACAGGTTAAAGAGAACCATCACAACATCTACTGTGCTGATCATTTTGCCTGGTGGAAGATAATAAAAAAAAAAAAACAGTTCAGCGTGCGTTTCTGTGTGTGTGGCAGCAACAGAAAGCCAGAGAGCTGTGATTAAAATGTAAGAGAGGCTGCAGCTAAAACCCCCAAACCATTCTCTTCCAAGCTGGGGTCAGGTCAACTGATCTGGGGGCCACTTGGGCAAATCCCAAACACAAACACGGCAGAAGAAAAGGCACAGAAAGCATGAGGAGGCTGGTGGTAAAAAGACTGATAGAACGCGTCCATGGGAAGATGAACAGCCAGGGAGATCATGAAGGGAGAGCTGATTAACTGGCTTTTAGATCTCTGGGAAATATCCGAAGGATTGTGCCTCTAGCTCCACAAATCCTGACCCTTAACGCGGAATCTATCAACCCTGGGAGCCCCTGTGCAACAATGAGAAGTCTATAAGCTGGTCCAAGCTGCTCCATTGACGGTTCATTAAGCCACAATGACAGATAACTACTGCATTGCTGTATTGGTGGCTTTCAATTTATGCTCAGAAAGAGCTTTTAGCTTACGTCACCCCAGCTTTGAAGCAGGGGGCATTCCCCTTATACTAAACTGGGGTGGCGCATTTAAGAGGCAAAGACTGAGGCAGGTGTTTTTCTTTTCACACATGTGGCTGCTGCATTGTATGTTCGCACTGTCAAACATGCCATCACCAATCCGTTTTTAGCTCCCTATGATAATGAAATGGCTGGAAGACATCAAGAGGAGAGGGGAAGGAGGCAAGTAGCATATTAAAGCGCGAGCCCGGGGCTTCATCCAACTTCAGAGGGCCTTTCCCTGATCAAAGATGGAGCAGCAGGTCAAAGATCACAGAGCAACTGGGTGGAATACTGCATAGAGAGAGAGAGAGAGAGAGAGAGAGAGATTGTGTCCTGTAAATGAAGGCTGCCGGTCTGATCCCGTAGTAGCCGGCATGCCAGCACCTGTTACAAACTGTCCCTGACATGATGAACCCACAATCCCCCCTTGAGTGTGGTTGAGTCGTCTAACCGTCACTGTAGTTGGTGTCGTTGGCTCTTGTCGGCCCTTGTTAGCATCTCTGGAATTGGTGTTGGAGGCAATGGGTGACCCTCTGTGTGCAGGCATTTGCAGCTAAAATGCGCCATAATCCCAAAGTGAAAATGTTCTGAAAACTTAAACAAAACTCCGCCCACAGATTCTACTAAAAGCCTCTCTCCTAGCATATTTAAAAAATGCAACGAGTGAGGGAGCAGCGACTGTAGGAGGATTGGCCTCGTGGTTATGTAGCGAGTGGGTCAGGAGACACGGGGGAGACTGACTGACGCTGATTAGATTCTTTTTAAATATACATTTCATGACATAGATAGGTCCCAACTGGAACAGCATTGGCCTTGCAGGTTCAGAGCTGATTTCAAACAGTAGACGGCATGTTGAACAATTTTCAACCCATGAAATGATGATTTTTATTTATTTGGTGAGAAATATCAATGTTGACACCAGCATTGATGTGTTTCATACCAGTACAGTGATATCATTTAGTTTACAGTTCAAAAGACATGTTTAAGTGTGCAGTACCTCTTAAACGGTGGGCCATGCTTGGCTAGTTGCATTGCTGCAACATAACACCAAAGACAGAGTCAGATCATTTGAGTTTTGCAAGGCGAAGCTGATTTAAAAAAATAATAAAAAATGCAACGTCGATTGATGATTTGGCTCGCCATCTGCACTTAATTTCACTTGCAAATGTCTGTACAAACACGGAGAGCTCTCGGACTGGCTGTTCAGCTCAGTTAATCACTGACTTCACCCATGTAGTTCTGGTTCTCCTTTTTTTCCTGCCTCCGCCTTTTCCTTTATTTCACAAGCTGAAGACAGCAGGCTGACATCGCCAGTGTAAAGTTAAGCAAAACTGCAGTGCCAGGTGCAACTTTTTTAAAATGGAGGTATTTCGTTGTCACGTTTGTTTGTGTGCAGATTACGTGGAGGTTATTCCCGCTCACGTGGGATCAGAACATACATGCATGTCGGCAGTCAGGTGGCCACCGGCAGCTTCAAGTGCAACTTTAAACTGTAAACAGGAGGTGATGTGTGCCGATGCATGCGTTTCACTAGCTCTTTAAGGTTGGCTTGGTGTGTCAGGGTCTTTCACTGCCTCTGAGCAAGGCATTACATCCTCTACCTGCTCACACACTCAGGGCATCCAACCTCAACAGTCTTTTGGCATCGAACAAAATGTGTTTGTGGCAGTATCAAGAACTGTCAAGTACAGAACGCATCAACTGCTCACTCGGGTTTGTAATCTTGTTTACTTCTTCTTTGAACAGATAGTTCTAGATTTAAATAATACTTCTGTCCATTTTTGACAATTTAATAAAGCAAAAGTTCGTCTATGGCTGCTTGTGTTTGGACAACAATGAACATCTAATAAGTTTGGATGCGTTTTATTTCTCAAACTGTCATAAACGGTATTCCTTAGAAAAATGTTGTGCCCAAAGTCTAGAAAACTTTCAAGCGAGCCATGCCCTTAAGGCTTTCTAAAGAAGAGCACCCTAAAATGCCAAAGTAAACTTTTCCAAGGTGTACGTGCCCTTGTCTTACATTACACAATCCACTGTTTGATTTCAAGGCCTCGACCCAATGCAACACCACACAAAGACACAGTCATCCGCCAGACACCCATGTGTTTGCCTTCAGCAGAGGAGGTCGACCTTCCCATGAGGTCTTGTGTTCACTTGAATATCGAGGTTCACTGGGAGCGGCAGGGTCCACCTCGCGACAAGAAGTCGCAGCTCTTTTTTCTCTCTCCCCTCTTTCTTCTTGCCTGAGTGTCAACCAGTGGCGAGTCACGACCCGTGTGGCAGCAATCAAAGCGCATGGAAGAGAGAGCCGCGTGGTTATTGTGTATTATTCAACTTACAGGGAGCATGCCACGCTGCTTTAGCCTGTTGATCGCTTATGTATAATTTATCGCAATCTGTGCATGCATTATAAATGAACAGGGTTCGCGAAGTGGCAAATAGAGTGCAATTAATGTCTTGGAGCTCAGAGCATGCAGATCGACTGTCTTTAGCCTATTTTTTTCATTGCTCATTTCTCTCCTTTCGTCCTTTTTATCTTCCCCCTTCTCTTTCACTTCCCTCTTTCGCTCCCCCTGTTCCCCAACCTCTGCTGTCTCCCTCTTTCTCTGGGAGTCAACTTTATAAAGGAGTATGAGTGAGAGTGAGTGAGTGAGCACTCTGGAGGCAGTCAATACCTTATCAACTCCTGCCGAACGCTGACACCTTGACGTCCTTGACAGCAAATTATTACTTTTTCATGACGCAACCAGGTGCAATTACAGCAACATCTTTGCGCTGTATCCTGCTGCTCCTGCAACTGTCAAAAGGCGTTCCTGGTGGGATCCTGGAGGAGCTGAGACATCAGTCTCTCAGTCCCTCCCAGATCTCTGCAAAGACAGACTGACAGACAGGAGCGAGGTAGGGGGACGGAGTGCAAAGAGAAAATAGAGGGAGCCATTCAAACATGCCCAAAGATTCAGTAAATAGTTGCATTCTACTCAAATTCCTTTTCGGGGAACACTAAGACTCTATTTGTTTAGAGGGCTGTTGACTGACAGAATGTGGCAGAGTTTTGTTGTTGTTGTTGTTCGCAAGATGCAGGTAGAGCGCTAGCTGCTGCTGCTCCTGCTAGCAGCCCGGTAAACAACCGTGTTTGTAATGTCATCACACGGCTCCCCGCTCTCCTCGCTTCACACTGGAAACCCTGTAGGCTTGATTATAAAGTTTAACCACACTTTTAACGCGCAACAACACTGAGGGGGGGGGGAGAAGCAAAAAAAAACACACCAGGTAAACCTCAATTAAGACTTCAGAGTGTCACTTTCTCCCCGTAGCGCAGCAGCAGAAGAAGAGAACACAAAGAGCCCACAAGCCTGTGATGCCACCCCTGTGAATATGGGGATGCTGGGTGGTGGGGGAGAAACTTTACCATCCTGGAGGTGGATGTTGCCTCATGTCTCTTTGTGTGTTTGGTGTGTCCCCTGGTTGGGAGCAGAGGGGGGAGTCATGCGGGTGGCGGTGGCTATAGTGTGTGTGTGTGTGTGTGTGTGTGTGTTTGTTGCTACATATGTGTGTCGCTGAGAAGAAGGACAGGTAAGAGGAACAGAACAAACCGTGAGCGCGCTACAGAGACACCTGAGAGTCTCGTCTTTCATCTCAAGACCTCCACTGATCCTCGCCCCTATTCCTTCCTTCCTTCCTCCCCCCACTCAGCCAATTTCCTCAGTTTCCCTTTAACACATATGCCTCGCAGATAGTTTTTTTAAAACACACACACACACACACACACACACACACACATCTGACTTATGTAGGTAATGACACCTCAGTGAGCTATTGGTTTTGCTCGGCCCTCTGTGTGTTTTTCCTCTCCTCCTGTCGCCCTCCCTCCCTTCCTCCCCCATCTCTCTTCAAGCACTGCCTTCTTTCTCCTTTACTCCCTCAGGTCTCCCCCCCCCGCCTTTTTACTGTGGTGTCAGAAACAGATTTATTCTTCCTGTGATGCGTGTAGAGCAGAGCAGTGTGAGTGAGTGTTGGGGGGGGGGGGTTTCATGGGGGCGGGGGTGTGTTGGTACAAAAAAATATAAGATCATGGCCACCCGCGGGGGTGATTTGGCCAGTCCCCCATACAACAAAACCCCCCCCCACATGGC
>JAVQJF010023253.1:0-23952 GCA_036023855.1 Gadopsis marmoratus | reverse complement strand
GAACCACCAGTAAGCCCTGGTCAGAAGACCTAAGTGACCTACTGGTGATGTCAGGATCGAGCAGGTCAGGGATGTACACGGGTGCCTGATCACGCAGGGCTCCATGCGTAAAAACAAGTCTCTTAAAATGAATCCTGAACTTGACGGGAGGCAGATGTAAGGTCCAAATTTTCTGTGTAATTTAAATATTTTACGCTAGATTGTAGGCTATATGTTGTGCAATGAAGGTTTAAACTGTTGATGATAATAATAAAGTTTATTTCAGCCATAGCCATCCAAACGTGATCTGCAAACTACAGGTAGCCCACAGGTGGATCTAACAGGATGGAAATATTTTTGGGACTTAAGGCTGCTGGAAGCTGTGGGTTCATCTCAACTCTCCTCGCTTGAACCGGAAGTTGTTCTACTCCCCTATCTTGAAGGCCGTCTCAAAGCTCAAGTTTCTGCTCCGACGACCGAGGTGGGATGTTTGAGGAGCCATGAGCGAGGATAAAAGAGTGTTGAATCAAAGAGACGAAACTGTGGTGCTTGTTTGACAACCGCCACTAGATGGCACTGCGGTAGTTACCAATAAGACGCCAGTGGGACTGAACTACAGAGTTTGGCAATCCTCTGCAAAAACTAAATTTTTGTGCCCTCATTTTGGTTTGCAGTCTTGTATTTAAGCAAATACATTCTGGCTATATTAGAATAATACGAGAGAGGCATTGGTACTATAACTAAAATCGCTGGTATTAGTATAATTTTCTAAATGCTGGTATTGATTTGGTGTCTGTATTGATTCTTGTGACATCCCTAATTTTTTTCACTTTGTAATGTGGTTATTGATTTAGATTGAAGAATGGTTCCCAATCTGTGATCTAAAGACATCCAGAGCTCATTGAAAGGGCTACTGGGGGTCCCAGCAAAAGGACAAATAGATCAATGTCACTTTTATTTCACAAAATTAAAGGGAACGTATCTTCTTAGAGGAGCATCTTTCCGACAAAATCCTCTCAAACGTGTCTATTACATCTATTTGCTCCTCAGGGAAGAGGGGATCAAATCAGGGATTTGAAAACAATGAAATACCAACAAGTCAGGTACATACTTTTTAAAAATAAATATTTGGATACTGTGTGTGCAAACAATATCAAACTAATCATACACGATGAAACAGCAGCAGATAATTAAACATTTTTCTAACCAGTGGACATCCACACAATTTCGACTTCTACTCAGGACTGAGTTGGTGTACAGACCTAATTGATTCTGTCTCTGTGACTCTGAGTTTGTTGCACCTGTTCTGAGTGAACACCTTTCTAATTCTTGTTAGTACATGGATTTTAATGACAAATGGCAAATTTCTAGCATAGCTTTTCTCAACTTTAAAATGAAACAGTAATTACTTTTGGCTGATCATACCGGATTCATTGGGTATACCAGTTGCTGTTTTGTTTAATGGCCACAGGGTGGCGGTACAGGACCAATGTGTTCTGAATGATCAATTATCTACATTACTTTGGCAGTCATGCAAACAGGGAGGTGGGGATTGAACCACCAACAGTATAAATGATCCGATACTGCTACTAGATATACAGTATTTATAAAGTTAAAACAAGTCCTTAAAATGTATAGTTACCAATATCAGAACCATTTAAGGATTTTTAATGAAGCCCTATTAATTAGTGAGGAGCTACAGTGAATGAATGTCCTACTGACTACTCACTAAACTTATTAAGTTTATTCAGACACATTTGTAGGTTATTAGCATTATTCCCAGCATTCATTATATTTAGATTTAACTCTCCAGAAACCTTTCTCTAGTTACAATACAGCGCATTTGGTATTACAGTACATTTAGGAGATTTCCATGTATTTTCAGTAATACAGACAGGTGCCCTCTTCAGGATCAAAAATGGCTGCTAATTTTATCGGCTACTCTGATTACTTCTTCATTACTGACTGATAGATGTACAGTAATTGCAAAGAATCCTTGTCAAAATGATTAATCAGCTGATTGCACTCAGTGTCGTAAGTTTTTATTGAAGTTCGTTGTCTTCAAGTTCAGTTATCTCACAGATTAAAACAACAAATGAACAAATTTTAAAAGAACTATTCAATGCTAGTTCAATTAATTCAGTTTTAAAGCAGCATGGGGACATATGTTTAGGGTTAAATTGAAACATCTTAATGCTTTTTACAGTGAGTTGCAATGCGCTTTTTGGCCTTGTTTCCTTTCTGTCCATTTTTGTGTCTTTGTGAAGAAGTTTCATGTTGTCTCATTATGTCGTCGTGATCCTGGATAAACCTCTTGACCTAATAAGGAGAAGTAGGAAACTGTATATTAGGTTGATTGTTTTCTGTTGCTCTGGTTGTTTGTCACCATCTCTTCTCTGTCAGGGTACATACCTTGTCCAGCTGTTTCTCTGTGTCATTCATATCCACACCCTCCTCCCCATCTCCCTCGTCATCAGTCATCTCATAGAGGTTGAGGGTCGCCATCTTAATCTGTCCCAGTACGAGTGTTTTCTTTGCTGCCGTTTCCTGAATGTGGTTCCAATTCCTTTCCTGTATGAAGACAGAGGCAACTGAATTTCATACAGAATGGTAGTTTAATCTTTATGCAACATTTGGTTTGGTCTTAGCTCTGGTGCTGGAATTTGACCCGGGATTATGTCTGGTACCCATGTTAGAGCTTCAGAACGGGTCTTATCTAGCTCGGTCTGCAGCTGGGACAGCTGGTTGTTCTTGTGCAGCCGCAGCAAGTGATGCTGGTCCTCCAGTGTCAGCAGTGCTTTTCTCTGCTGGTCGGCCTGCTCCTGCCCCCCAGTCTCCTTCCGATAGAGCTGATCTCTAAAGTGGAGAAGACTCTCTAAATGACCTGTGAGCGACTGCACATCTTCGAACTGTAACACACACATACACACGTTTAAGGTGTTGCCCCAAAATTAATCTTCACTATCTAACAAGTCAGGGTTTTCCATAATGTTTTATGGCCACCTCGCCTGAAACAAAGACCACCATTGCTAACATGCTAACATCATACAAATAATTGCACTTTTCTGAAGTAAAACATTAACCTGTAGGGTGAAAGAGCCAGAGTGGCTTACCACCACAACTAAACACTTCCCATGGGTCAAAATGAGCTTTGCACCCAATTTTTCTATTATAAAATACTTGCACTATGCTGAAGGGGTTGTGTGAAGAAACCTGCCATTTTACGCTTTTAGAGCAGCAGAAAGATGAGTTATCTGTAAGAGTGTAGGGAGACTATGCAAGTTGACATATTAAGTTGTATGCATTTCAAAAAGGCTTTTAAATTTCAGATAGTTTAGTAAATGGATGAATATATTTTTATGACAAACTGTTCCTGTACAATAAACACATTGAGATTTAGTCACACGCTGCCGTGTAAAAATCCTTGCCGTACCTTTGTCATGTTGACCACACTCTCCATGAAGTCCCGACACACAGCGTGTCTCTGCACCCGACGCTCTACCTCCTGTTTCCTATCCATCACTTCAGCATACTCCACCTTCAGCATCTTTATCTCTGCCTCCGTTTGAAGCCCCTGTTCCCTTACTTTCTCAGCAGCTTTCTCTGCAGCTGTATCCTACACAGAGGGAGATAGAGGGATTTACAGTAGCGAGGCCATTGCTATCCAGTGAAATTGCAACAGGAGTTTTGTGTCGTGAAATGGTCCCCTACTGTACCTACCTTGAGAAACATATCAAAGCCTAAGTATAACTCCTGTGCTGTCTTAACCTCCAAGGACAACTCATCAATTCGCTGTTGCAAACTCTCCAACAACTATATAAAAACACAGGCAAACGTTAGATTAGCTGTTCAGGAATATTTATGATGCATGGACGGTGAGGACAGTGAGCATTAAGAAATCCACCAAGGAATCAAATTGATTAATTTGTCATTTTGCAACACAGGGCTGCACAATGAATGTTGCAGCCTCTTCATGCTACACCCACAGAGAACGTGCACACATTTACATTTAGAATAGAATGCAATGTAATTCGAATTAAATAGATAAAACAATATGTACATCCATGTACATATACACCCAGAAACAATTATTATACCGTTTATTAATAGAAGTAGCGTTAACGCTGGCAGCTGTTAGACATTACAGATCAGAGTGAACGCAGGCTGAGAGCTTCGACAAGTCGAGGGATGGAGATTATTAAGTCTCCGGAGCGGAAGGTGGCGCTAACGCACCTCGATGCCAACGGCCGCAAAACAACACGAAGAAGAAATAATTACGAACTTGTTTCTGCTCATCCGTCTTCGCGTCAAGCTCTTCCTCCTCCCGGCGCCTCTTCTGCAGGTCAAAGAGGGCGGAGACTGTGGGACGCAAGAGTCCACGCGGCGCCACGCCGCCCGCAGGCCCCGCCCTCTCCCTGTTCACACACAAGCGCAGCAACAGTAACGTTGTCCGCTCAGACTCATTCGGCTGCACACGTTCGACATAAACTCACCGTGAGGCCTCAGCCTGCTCCTCGCTGCCGCCCCGAGAGTCCATGACTCTCTGTTGTCCTTTCAGACGGAGCTGCCAGGTTCTCCTCCTCCTCCTCCTCCTCCTCCGCCTCCTGTCGCTGGTTAACGAACTTTCCACGAGCCGCCAGCATTCCTTCCCCGCGTTTCTATGGTAACGCAAAGCAGGAGCTTTTAAAGGCGCATTCCAGTGCAAAGAAAAATCTCATTTCATTCTGTTAAATGCTGGCACAGCACGAGTCAACAACTAACATTTCAAATGGGAACCAAAAGAAATGACCCACCAAAAGCTTTAAAACCAATACGTCAGATTCTTATATCAGTTAAAGCTGAAAGAGTTGAGAGCTGAAAATGGATTCATCACTTAATCAATTAGCAGATTGAACATTAATTGACAACTTGATTGTTTGTCATTTTCAAGCAAACATTCCAATTGTTTAAAGGAATGTACTCTAGTCTAGAATCTAGGAATATGAAAATGTTTTATATTTCAAAGGTTTAACCGCTTGATACAAGGTGTCTCCTACTTCACAGTAAAGTCCATGCTCATTGTATTGTGCACTGGAGGGTTCTCAGATCACACTTGTGCAAGATACAAAATGGACCACAATTTGCTCCTGACTAGTTGTCATATGGCAGGTTTTGCCCAAACATGCACGTCTTAATCTCAGTTTCATAGTGAGCACAAAGAAACTTCCTTCTTCAGGTAATTAATTTGAAGACAGTCTTATAGTGTCAAACACTCATCGTTCTGCATTCTGCAAAAACATTTTGAGTGGACAGGGGCTTTAAATGTGAGAATGTGCTGCTTTCCATTGGTGATAGGCATTTCCCACTATTTGTGTAATTTATAGACCATACTATTAATCAAGAAAATAATCAGCAGATTAATGAGTAATCAAAATAGTTGTTAATTATTGGTCCGTGTGCCCATGATTTTGGGGGGGCCCTAAACTAAAGCCTTGTTTGAAGTTACTTCCATGTGGGTTTTTCAATACAAGTCAAGGGGCAGAGTCAAAAGAAGGGATGACCTGATTATCATTGCTTCTGATTCCAATCTGAGTCCTTTCATATTTTGTATCTGACCAAGTACAACATATTATTTTTTTAGCACGTTTTTGTTCATTTGTCCTACTTAACACAGCAGCACAGTCCATACTTAGGCTTTGAATGTAATGTAAGCCTATGTTAAAATTTGTAAAGCAATTGAAATGTTTGACTAAGGATTTTTGCTCTGCCGCGTTAAAATAACATTAATTTTATCATCTCATATCATCACAGGTTTGCTTTGAATGTTTCCTATAATGTTTAGTACAGTGCCCTACAGTATTTTGACTGTCTGTAGAGATGAGTGTCAGAAGAGATTATCTGTGGCTAGACAGCTAGACAAAGTTAAACAGTCTGTCTTCATCTTCAGCATGAACAAAAAGTCCATGAAGTTTTCAAACATGGTTAACCTGCAAAATCTCAAAACACAAAACTACTATTAGAAACATGCCTCTGCCTGCTGGGGGGCATTTACCTTATGCATTCCCAGGGGACCATTGTCTCATAATCTGTCTATGTATACAACCTATATGATTAAAAAACACCTGAAAATCTGTATACAGCGTGGACGATGGTGACCCCTGAAATATGAGTTTCAGACATTTGAGTGACAAGTGTTACCACAGTGTGTTTTTTTTCACTTTAAGCACAAAAATCACACTTAATATCACACCTTTCCTCTGCTGACGCTTTGAATGAGGCTGGACAGTGCACGCACGCACATGGTTCCACACCATGCTCTTCACCATACACTAGACTGACAGACATGATGACACTTTGCTGTAAACATGTCAGAAACAAGAACAATTGTGTGAAATTATTAAGGTTACTATGCATCAAAAGATTTTATTGGAGTCTGACAAGTTGTTTACATACTGAAACAAGTTTGGAAATAAAACCTGATTGATCTGTCAGTGGATTCTTCATTACAAACTCCTGCTATACAGCCAAACATTTCTGCCCTTATGATGAGAGACTGGAAATATGGGAGGAGGGAGAGACATGCAACAAATGTGAGAGACATGCAACAAATGTCCATAGCCTTAATTATACCAGGGACATTGCATAACATGCATTGTAGGCCAAATGCAACCAAAAATTGCAGAAATGTATGAAACTCTATTCCATTAATACCAAATATTTCTGGCAGAAATCTTGCAAACTCATCTTCACAACACAGCTGGCTAGTCAACACTGTCAGTCAACCATCGTGCTCAGTCAACACAGACCCATGCAAAGAGATCCAACCCTGAAAGATGGACTCCGCTAGGCCTCCCTACCGCCAGCAAGTCAATAAAATACATAAACTAGTGTCAGATGTAACGTAATCTTTTTTAAATGTACAAAAAACAATGTTTAGAAATGTAGAAATATTTTTTATTATTTATTATTCAACACAACAGTAAGAAAATATAGTATATAATAAATACATACATATAGTGAGTAAAAACACTTGCATGACCCCCATCCCATCCAAGGATGCCACAAACAGGATCTAGTTAAAGTTTACGTTATGCTAACGCTAGTTGGCTGGTTGGCTTACGTTAGCTACCTGTCAGACATTGTTAAAAAAATGTTGTTGTTTTTTTACCTTTCTCTCACTCTGCCAGGATGATCATGACTTACTTCACACCTAAAAAATATCTTCAGAGACTTGTTATCACCTTTAAGTAAGAGCCATATAGGGTTAAATTAACAGTAGTTTGACATTACATGTTCATACTGGTAGCACAGTGCTACATGGTGACAGAGGAAGGTGGCATTAGCACGCTTAATGGAAATGCTGTGTGCTGTTATTTTTGCATAATCATTGCTAGGTGTGGTGAAGATGTTGATGCTGACAGTGAAAGCAGCAGAACCAGAAAAATGCATCTGATGAAAATGTATGTCATGCACACACACATTGAGCAGAGAAAGAAAGAGAAAAGGCATAACCAAAAGGCAGTGAAGGGGAAAAACAACAACACAGATAGCTGCGGGCAGAGATGCTGCTGTATCTATTTTTGATGAATGGGTGGCTTGCTATGCGCACGCACACACACACACACACACACACACACACACACACACATGCGTACACACTGAGTACTTTATTAATACTAATGGAATGATTCTATTATACCAAAAGCATGTTGTGTCAGGTGATGGGCACGGTGTGAGGCTGAGGAGATGGAAATATCACACCCGTGTAAACACCAGCAGACCTTTTATCAGCTGAGGAGGACAAGGAGAAGAAGATGAATAGGTCAGAATATATAATGGCAGGCACAAAGCCCGTGAGGATAATAAATTACCCTCTCTTAAGTGACATATTCAATCCAAATATTCAATATGGAATATAATACTGTCTTTCGGTATAACTTGTACACATTTGTCCGTGTTTTAGTGTTCGATTGTGGGATATTTGGAGACCACTGGATCTTGGGAAATATTTAAATCATGGCTTTGCGGGTTTGAACAGTGCAGTTAGTGATGCACTGACAATCCAACATGGCCGTGGTATTGAAGAAGTTGAATGTTAATCGTCGCCATCTGAAATAAGGGGAAACACACCCTGGACAAAAAAAGAAAAACATCCAATAACTGGTGGGTATCTAGTTGATGATAAGGAACAGAAAGGGTCAATTCTGTCACCTGTTTTGAGTGATGCTGGATCAACTAGAGTACAAGAATATCTGGATGTATTATTGTCTGAGGAACTGTCTAACAAGGAGTTAATCAGATCTGCTCTCCTTCTTGTAGAATCACAGAATATAATTGCACATCAAGTCATTTACTCTGCAATTGCTCTTTCATTTTCAAATTGAACTAAGTATATTATTTGGTCACACAACCTGACATGAAATATATACTGCTCAAAAAAATTAAAGGAACACATTGAAAACACATCAGATCTCAATGAGAAGAAAAACCATGCTGGATCTATACTGTTATGGACTTGGTAAGCAGTGTATGTCTAAATAAACATGCAAAATCCCTCTTCTTGACATTTCTAACCACCACACAAAGCAATGATGACCTAATAACTTCTCCCAAACTGACTGCCTATTCACCTCCATGATAAGCATCTAGGTAGTATGCATCCTTTGATCTTAATGCACTCTCTACCACCTCACCTCTCTACCAGACAACTGTTTTTACAACATGGCTTTAATGCTCCTTTTATTTTTTGCTCTTTCTTTTGCTTATAAAAATTGTATTTTATGAGATTAAGTTTTATTCTGCTGTTGTTCTTATTGTTAAGACTCTGTTTAAATTCCTAAAATGCAAAAATAAAAAATCTATGAATAAACCTATAACCAGTAACAGCCTTGACTTTCTCTGTAGCTTACACACACACACACACATACATAAACATACTCCCACACTTGAGTGGACAGGTAACAAACATTTAGACATCCATAATTAAGGGTCAACAATGCGATGCAAACAGATATTGAGAGGAAGTCTGTGTTTATGCTAATGCCTTGTCAGACAGAGAGGCCTGCGACTCTCTGACACCATCTATTAATAATTAGACAAGATTGCAGAAATGCACTGGTACAAACCAAACAATGCTCCTTCTGGCAAACAATGGGGTCTGACAGCAGGCTGAGGGAGTGCTTTGAAATCGGGCAGCATGTGCATGCAGTGTTTGGAGCGAGTGGGGTGTATGAATGGATTTGTTTGTTTATTGATGTTTGTGTTTTGTGTTTGTCTCACAGCAGTGGTCTTGTCTGGCCTGTCTGCGATCATGCTTGTACACAAGTGGTGACAAAATGGCAGGAACGTCACGGTCAACCACAACACAGGGAGAGAGGGAAGCCTGCTAGGGGATACTGAGGCACATGGGACCTCTACAAAAGGCAAATTATTATAGCATTATTATTATAGCATTTATAATTTCTGAATACAACAATATGTGTAAGATATAGTTTTACAGATTTCAAAATTATTTTTCTTTAATAATAGTAGCAAGGACATCTGTTAATCTAATCAAATAAGACTGAGGTTCCCAGTCTGGGGTGAGGAGTGCTGGAGAGATCCCAAGAATACTTACATACTTATTATATATACAGTACTGTGCAAATGTTTTAGGCAGGTGTGATACAATGCTGTAAACTAAGAATGCTTTCAAAAATGGAAGTGTTAATAGTTTAGTTTCATCAATTCACAAAATGATAAGTTTGCGAACAAAAAATATCTAAATCAAATCAATATTTGGTGTTACAACCCTTTGCCTTCAAACCAGCATCACATCTTATAGATACATTTGCACAGAAACGGGCAACGTTGAGGATCGTAGACGCAGTGGTCGGCTAAGGAAACTTAGTGCAGCAGGAAAAACACATCAAGCTAATTTCCCTTCGAAATCGGAAGATGTCCAGCAGTGCCATCAGCTCAGAACTGGTAGGAACTTGTGGGACCCAGGTTCACCCATCTACTGTCCGGAGAAGTCTGGCCAGAAGTGGTCTTCATGTAAGAGTTGCAGCCAAAAAGACATACCTCCGACATTGAAACAAGGCCAAGTGACTCGACTATGCATGAAAACATAGGAACTGGGGTGCAGAAAATGGCAGCAGGTGCTCTGGACTGAGGAGTCAAAATTTGAAATATTTGAACTGCTCACAACATACTGTATCCACACTATAAGGCCATACCATGTGAACCACTGAAATAAGTTAGGCCTAATAAAGCACATGTAGGACCGTAGCTACAATTAAGGATACTAAGTTCAAGGCCTCAGCTTTTAGCCATTCTAGCAGTGTCTCTATGGCAATGTTGATCTGTTGGTTGGTCCACCACATTGTCATAATATTTGCTCCACACATTCAAGTCCCTCTCTCTCAGGAAGAATTACAGTAGCTTGGGTGATCTCTTGACTTCTCATGTAGCACACCATCATCTGATTAAAATGTCCATTTGTCCAATACTTTTGGAACATTTGCTTATTTACACATCCAGTAGGTACAGAGCAACATTAACATTCATTTGGAGTCATGTTTCTGGTCACCAAGCGAATGTCAAGCCCCATATTTACATTGTCTTCACTTTGTTTTGGTCTCTACCAACTGATGAGGGAAATATCTGGCTCTTTACCTGTAAAATGATCCACTATGTTCACCAGCTAGTCGCTAACTGTGTCTATCTGCTGTTCGGTGCAGAGCAGGTAGTGTACAGTGGGTTTTTAGAGCTTTTTTGATGAAAACAGCTGCCAGCTGAAAGCCAGTATGAACAATGCAATGAGAGCGGTGAGAGTGAGCCAAGGCACTAAAGTTGTGGTCTGGACAGCTAAACGATGATCTGAAACTTGCTATAAAGCTCCATAAAGTCAAGGTGAGCTGCAGATTTAGGTGATAAATGTCCGTAGGTTGATCAAGTGACCCCTTTCGTGTTTTCACATTGTCATTTGATATATAGTTATTACAAAAAATAACAATTATAGCTGCTTTAAGGCCATTAAAACAAAATAAATAAAAAGGATTCAGCGTTTCCCCACCTGAACTTTATTCCTAACACTTCCGGACAAGGAATCTTATGAAGTACAGTAACCAAAATAAATAAAATAATGTGACTTTTTTGTGACGTCTGATCCAAATTGAGAATTTGGACTCATGACCTGAGTATTTTTTTAAATCCTGGCTACGTTCGGTCATTATTATGCATTCGGTCTGTACAGTGAGCAAACAAGCAGAGCAGCAACGTGAAGTCCTGCTGGTAGTGATATCATTATGGTGTGTGTCCTGTCTGGACAAGGGAACCGGAGTGAGGTCAGGGGGTATGGGGTGTAATCTCTTGATTGAATAGGTTTGTGTGTGTGTATATGTCTGCCTGTCTTGCTGGTTCTGTGTCTTTGTCTCAAAGAGAGTGTTTTTGTGTATCTATATTTGTGTGTGTATGTGTGTGTGTGCGGTGTGTGGAGGATTAGCGTGCCTCTCCAGTCCTCTGGCTGTAATCAGACAGGACATTGGCTCCATGACGTCCCACAACCCCCACCACCACCCACTGCGGGAGCGCCTCTGTCCCTTTCACCCTGTCATGTGTGTTTGGCTGCCAGTCTTGGGACTGTGGCGGGATGTTAGGAGTTAAAACAATTGTTCTTGCTCACATCACAGTGTCCATTTTAAAAACGTTGCTTCCACTGGAGAGAGAGACAGGAAAATCAGGGTGACAAAGATTTTCATTTGGACCCAATCCTGGGATGTGACGGTGACATGGCATGCAACGCAGACCACTAGGCCAGCAGCATATCCTGCATCTGTTTTTTTGTGCATGCTTATTTCTTTTTGTGAATCAGCTATTCTTCAAAACTTGACACTGAGTTGTTCTAAAAGTGAGAGTCCAGCATGAGAGGCAAAGATAAGGCAGCTCCATCAGGGAGACAGTTCGAGGGTCGTCAGATAAACAACCACCACTGATCAGGTTAGTCTGAGCCCTCTGACCCTGAACTGGTCTGTCTGCTGTTAGTTTGACCCATAACCTCTCTCTTTGTCTTTCAGAGGCAACACACAGGACAACCCAGGAACGCACACGCACACACACACACACACACACACACACACAAACACACTCCTACTTGGCCTCTTATCCTTGACAGCCCTTATGCTCATATTAAGATCTACTTCAGTGATTTCAGGGCGGTTTCATCCATAAACTCTCATTTAGGGGTAAATTAGCTTGGGTCTCAGTCTTGTTACTATACTGTGCTTAACAGCATTAGACCATTCACATGGCTTTTAAATAACAACATAGATGGATCGTATCATTCAAATAAACTTCCACCAGCCTACTTTGTTGCACCATACGTAATGGCCAAACATTCATTGTTTTACATTATTGTACTGCCATTGTGCCGTCCTCTTAGTGCCATACAGTGCTCACTGATTCTAATTACAGATACTTATGGTTTAATATATTAACATGTGCTGAAAAACACTGGTTTGATTCATCCATCAACCCATTTTACAATGATACCCTCTCAACCTTTGAATTTCACTTGGTCCAACACTCTCTTCTTCCATTTCTGGAAAGCCATTGAGAAAATAAAAAAACTCCTACAGACTCAGATACATGCAATTTTAATATTTACTTCCAAACTTTTGAAACATCGTAATTGCATAGATCCATGCTTTCTCTATTTTCTGTCATTCCAGCATTAATAGCGGTTTTACTTGTGCCATGCTGTCGCCCTTTACTGCCACAGAGACGAAGGACCATCAGACCCATTGAGTCGAACCATAATCAACTTTACCAATTACACTCCATCTCAGACCACTTATTCCACACAAAATGGCATCACTAATGCTAGACATCACACAAATGCCTCTCAGTGTCCTGCAAGAGACTCCAAATACACATTTATATTATTCAAACCAATTGTTCAGACTGTAATGAAATAAGCTTTAAATACATCTTTGATGCCTTTTAAAAAATGTTACTTTTGCAAGCTAAATTGCTCTTCATAGCTGGGCAGTAGCTTACAATACAGCAGAAACATGAGCCCTCCTCAGCAAACCTCCCAGTTTAGTCGCTATACAAGAATTTAGGTCTGCAGGCCAAATAAGTGACATTTAAAAATGTCAGTGTTTTTCATTTGAACATGTGGTGTCTCGTTTGTGAACGCCACAAAAAAACATGCATGCGTATGTGGTCGCCTGTGCTGTGTGTCTGTTAGAAACCATCATGGACTAGTCATTTGGATAAGGATGAGAAAAGGTGAATATGTAGGCGGACGGGTTACTAGTGTGTGTGTGTGTGTGTGTGTGTGTGTGTGTGTGTGTGTTGGGAGGGGGCATCAGGGAGATAACGATAAGCACCACTTAGGCTCTTTGATCACAGAGGTTCATCAATCTACTGTCCGACCAGTGTGTCCGAGAAAGTCCTCCGCAGATGGATTAAGGTTTTTTGTACACACACACAGTGTTTAATATTACTTTACCCAAAGCTTTATTCTCCCAGCTAACTTCCAGCCATACAGAGGTCACCACAGAGCTCTGTTACTGTACAAGCAAGCATGAAGTGATGCAATCCATCTTCAGAGTTAGAGGCCCACGCATGGGACCTCCCGCCCTCCCCCTCCCGGCCAGAGTCTGTCTGCAGACGAAGGGTTAAGGAGAAACAGACCCTCTGAAGAGCCGCCTGCTTAGCCTCTGACCTTATGGTGTATGAAAGAGAGAAAGGAAGAAAGAGAAAAAGAGAAGGAAAGAGAGGGAGGTCTGACAACTGACATGACCATGCAATTAAATGTAAATACATTGGGTTGGAAGTTTAATGATTTAACAACCTTTCTAAATAAATCGCTGCCTGTTACGTTCATTTGTTCTTTCAAAATAAGTGTAAACTCTGAGCAGGTGTAAGGTGTAAGAGGTTAACTTTGCTGTGAGAGACACAGAAACATGAGATTTCAGGGGAGAGGAAGGAGGGTGAATGGCGGTTTGGAGAGAAAGGGGGGGCACCAACACCCTCCCCACTTTTCTTTGTCCGGCATCCCGGCAGACCCCACCCCTCTCTGGGCAGCAGGTTGTCAGTGAGGGGGTCCAGCTGGTGGAGACTGGAGATGCCAAACAACCTGTCAGAGATAAGAGGAGGCGGACAAGGTATGCACAGCACCCCAGCACCCACACCACTCTGGGGGGTTCTTCGAGTGGAAAACTTAGAGACACTGGGCTCCGTTATACTTGATAAGACAGCAGAGTACACACGGTTGCACTTTAAACAATACTCTCTACATTGTTGAATGAGATTGGACACTTTTGGAACATAAATTTGGGAAACGGTACAGGCTACTGTTGTTATCAGGTCCTTCATATTGAAACATGCACTGCACTTAAAAGAGTTTCCACTCCCGAGGTGCTGAACGTACTTTAAATAACCCACTGGGAATGTTAATAGATTAGGCAGCCAGAGTAGAGACAATCACAAAGAAGCCACTTGACTTACGCAAAAAAAAAAATCTCTATAATGTATTCCATGTCTGTATATAAATCTGTCTTTATTTCCATAGAACAAAGAATTGTTTATCACAATTATTTATCACCACTTGAGATGGAGGGTGAAATCAGAAACAAACCTTCAAAGAGAAACAAATATCTCTGAACAATACCGTCTTGTTTCACAAGTTAACAACAAACTAATCTTTACAAATCTAGAGTAATAAATACTATTAGCAGGAACAAGGCTATAAAAAATCTCATTGCAACACGCACACACACCAAATACATAAAGGAACGATGATGATCTGCTCTTTGCATACTGACAGTTTGTAACATTAGAGCACCTTCTCACATATTACTGCATGTAAAACACCTGGGCAGAAATATAAAAACCGCTTCATTACACAAAAACTAAACAAAAATCTCAGCCTGTGTGTGTATGTAACTGTGGGTGCCTCAAATGTTTCTGTACAGTTAGCTACAAAGGAGGAAAGTAATGCTACCCAAATCTGCTGGGAAATGTATTTAACCCAATCTTGTCAAAGCAATTATTGGAGAAATGCAATATGGACGTGACAGGGAGCAGGGGTGACTAAGAGGACAGCGGTGACAGCTGCATGACGCAGAGTTGTGCATTTACCCAGAATGCAGTGGAAACCGTGTTTACAGGTCCTTCAGCCTGTAGCGTGGTCTAAACAAAATGTTTATCTCTATGCTGCCACGCCTGCAGCAACTACTGCCTGTCTCATTGGAAGTTAACTCGTACCATCCTTGAGCGGAGCTGACACAGGCTTTACATAAAAACACAGAAACACAAGCCTTTTCTCCGTCGCCGAGACTGAGCGGTGCTTTGCTCCACTAATGATAAAAATGTCTCCCGCAGGCTCTGCTGTGAGCGCTGAGATAAATTTTGGTCAGAAAATGTTACTGCCTGTCTGACAGTGGGTCACAATTTACATCCTTCACAATGGAGAGAGTGTGAGTCACTGAGAGGAAAGCAGCCTAGTGCTGGTCACAGTCTGGCCTTAGCAGGGCTCACAGTGCAAACATTTGGATGACACCAGTCGTTGGGTTATGGAAAGACAAAGTACAACTTCGATTGTGCTGCTCAGACTCTTTTACGTCATGGATGTCCAAGTGCAGTCTTTTACAACCCACTGCTCCATCCAGCACAGGGGAGAAAGATGACTAACAGATGACACCTCTTGACACAGCACAAAAATCACACTTTTCACAATTACTTTACAAAGGTAATATCACATTTAGTCCGTATACAGTGCAGCATCTTTCAGAAGGGCAGAAAGAGGGTCATTAAATTTGAGACGAGGAATCTCTGTCCACTAATCAGTCTTTCAGGTTTGTCCTCTGGTTCAGTTAGGAGGCTGCACTCCATTCTGGGACTCCACACCTGATGCGTGTGTGTGTCTCTAGTGTGTGGTAGAGAGGAGGAGACCGGGTCGGTGTGTAGCGAGGGTACTCTCTGAGAGGAGGGCTGAGCTGCCTGCTGTGAATGTTTTGGGAGCTCTGAGATGGAGGTCCAGAGCTCTGGCTCTGATAGGGGTCATGGGCAATGTGTTCTCCCAGCGGAGGGGAGCTCTGGTGGGCTATAGCGCTGAGTCGAGAGCCCTGAGGGCTGGAGCTGTAGGGAGGATGGGGAGTATAAGGTGGGTAGGGTTCCATGGGGGTCATGGCAGAGGGGAGCGGGCAGGTGTATGACCATGATGTACAGTTGAGCTCATCTAGTCTGGGCTCTGAGCCGGCAAACATGCATGCCTGACGCTGTCCCATGTCTGAGCTGTAGGGGGAGTCGGTGAGACCCAGGGCAGGGTTGTTGGACAGACCAGGTGGAGGAGGAGGAGGGTAGGAGGAGTGATAGTAAGACTCGCCCTCACTTGGTGAGCTACCAGTGAAGGATTTCTTGTACGGGTGCTGGCGGTTTCCTGCAGAGCAGTTCTCCGCCACTACAGAGAGAGACAGACAGAAAATATTGTGTTGATTTTCCATTTGACATTAATGACAAAAAGGGAAAGTTCCAGCTCAGAATTTCCGACTTCCCACATTAAATAATTCAAGAAGCTGAGACGAGAACAAATTGTACACAGGAAGAAAAGTTGAATTAGTTTTCACTGCTTTTAGAGTACGTAAGACATTAACCTAACCTGACGCCAAAGGGCCGTATGTTTTATCCAATTAACTACTAGTTAGTTTACCCACCGAAATGTGTCCAAATGACCTTCAAGTTCAGTTTTTCTTTGATCAGATAGTTACTGATTTAAAATCATAATTTGACCAAATAGAGTGCATTTAATATGGACAAACTGTTTGTATGGCTCCTTGTGTTTAGACAACATTTAATATTTTGGGGTTTTTTTTGTTAGATGAATATAAATCTCATCCTCCTCCAAGCAAGGTACTGAAAATATATTATTTTGGTCTTGATACTCTGTATTACAGTAATACATTTCAAATGATACCCAGCCATATTAACTACAAAGTGCATAAGCTACATTTGTCATCAGTGCAGACCTGCAAAGTAGCATAGTCCAGATTTAAAAATGACATTTGTGACTAAAATAACCAATACGTCTGTCCTTCGCTAGCAAAGTGCAGAAGTAGTAGAACAGTCATTGAAACTGATTTTGATTTAGCTGCTGATTGTCTGAATAAACCCATACAAGCATGTGGAAATGACCAAACATGAAAATCAATGATTTATTCATTAATTAATTCAGCTGCTGCTTTAGTGAATCCGAAGCTAATTACAAACTGTTTGCAAACACAAACTGAATGTTGGTTACAGTACAAATGAATATAAATCTGGTTTTTAGGTTGATTTCCCATTTCCCAGGCAGCCATTGTTTTTCATTAATGTCAGCAGGCTATAAAACTTCACAGTAAGAAAAAGAAAAAGAACAAATTGTTAGTTACATGCATAGACTGTATATAAAGATGGATCGATCATTATAAAGTCTATGGTTACACATTGCCTTTGCAGTTGGCTGACAACATGTTTAAACCTATCTCAGTAATGCAATGCTTTTTGGCTACCATCTCTGTATGAATTGGATGATCAAGCATCCTTGAATGTACCACCAAGAAAAGTTTTTCAAAAGCATCATCTGCATTACCAAGAGGATGCTGTGCCTTAACTGGCAAACATAAAGATAATGAATTGTTCCCAGTGGTGGAATAACTCAATTACGTTTCATACTGGCTGCCTAAAAGTTAGGAAATCAATCTTAAATTATGTGTGTAATTTAGATAAGTGGGTATATTTGTAGTCAATGGGCAAAAACATGTAGAACCACTGGAATGATCCTTAAACCTTCAATTTTTCCAAGTAACCTGCAAACAGAAACTTAATTTAGTTATGAATATTTTGGAATAACTTGTTCCAGGTGATATAAGTGATCTTTTCTTACTTGGACTAAGGAAAAATTAGGGGATGTAACAATAGTCACACGATTGCGATGTTAACGAGTCACAAATCATTTTTAAAATAAAAATATAAATACACAATATATTTTCCACTTACAAAAAAAATATTCAATGAATTTTAAAATAAATAGGTCATATCTGCCCTCCTGTGTCAGGGAGTTAACTGATGGCATTCCTTTTTGTTTGTATAGCTCCAGTCATTTTCTTTTCCACAGAGACACACAGATTCCTCCTACCTTTCCTCTTGGTGCAGTGGTAAACCTGCGGCTGCTGGCCGTGCTTCAGGTGAGGATGAGTCAGGATGTAGTGTGCGGGGGGAGTGCTCGGCAGGTCCTGGGGACTGCTGCCGTTCAAGCCGTTCTCACAGCTGTAGGGGGACCCGGCGGCTTCGGGGGAACTCCGCAGACCCCGACCCTCCCCGCTGAACGGACTCCCAGTGGAGCAGGCTCTCTGACGGAGAGTACTTCGAGGGACCACAGGGTAATCCTTACTGAAACAGAAAGAGAGGCGAGTTAAGAATCACAGCAGAAGCAACCATGTGCATCTGATGTTGTTATGGCTTCAGGTATGATGCACAAACTGCCCATCCTGAGTCTGTACAGGTGTTTCTGTTAGATTAAATTCTGCCTGGTTGTGTTGTTTGTGCTCATGTTTGTTTTTTTTCCCCCTTCTTTTCCTTTTTCTTTCAAGTCTGCTTAGCCGTTCTCAATTCTTTCAGCTTGGATCTCTCTCTCGCTGTACACACTGCCCTCTCGGTGAACTCTGTGGTATGTAGAGGACAGCGGGCCACATCTCCCTGACTCTCGCGCACACACAGTCGGTGCTCTTGTGAGATAATTTGCCACTCTAAAAATAAACATCCCTCCTTGTGTCACTTCAGATAGACTCTCCTCCAAACACAGCAGCACAACAACACAGGGGTGCTGCATTTAATACAACCCTCTCCTCCTCCTCTTTCCTCTCCGTCCCTTCAGTAACATCCTCTCTCATTGGCTCATTCAAATCTCTAAACTGCCTGCCACAACAGTGCTTGAATTGAGATTAGTTCAGCACGCAAACAGACACCATGTAAGGTCATCAGCTGATCAGCAGTGACAGGCTAATACACCAGCAGCAATGTGATATCATCTCTCCATCAATGTTCGTGTGTCGCATTTATGCTGCACGTTCTGGACGAGGTTTCAGGCTGAGATCAACCTTCAGGTGACAATGGCTCACATCCCTTTATACCACTTGGCTCCCCTCACACACGCGTACTCGTGTCTTAGACCATATGTAGGCCATCATAACAACCCTCAGAGAGAAGAATAGATTTTGTTTCACGTGAATGCTCACAAGCACACACACACACACACACACACACACACACACATTAACAAACATGTACTCACCCTTGTAGCTTGGCCATGCGGTGCAGCTCATTGTCATCGCTGCCTCTGAAGCCCTTAGCAAAGGGATTATTCTCTATCTTCAACTGTGTAATCTGAGCACAAAACAAAAGATCTTTAACTCAAGCGTTACGCCACAGTGCAGACATATGCCCAAAGAAACACACAGTTTCATGCAAGTACAGACACACAGGCAGTTTTTAAACCGTTCTTTTCATTGACCGAAAGTCAATAGTTTACTATTAGTCAGAGGCCCAGCAGATGTTAAAAGCAGCCCCACTGAAGCTCTGCACGGCCAACATTCCTCAGCCGCTGACATTTCTAACGGAGCGGACAGTGTCCTCGCCAGCTGACACAGAATAAACTGTTTACCCAAACAGTCACCAGGTTTAAGGATTTCAGGCCAAAGCTTTTAGAGGTCCAAAGCTGAGAGCTTTGATGTTAAGTCTTCAAACTTTTCTCAGTGATGTCATGGAGGGAAACCTCCACGCTGTGTGTCCATCACCCAGCAGGCAAATGGAATGGAGCTCTGACACGAGCTCAAGTCCAAACAAACTAAAGAGAATACTGATAGCCTTCACTGAACTACTCGCTCAACAATTCTCATTTTTATACAGGGATGTTGGAATTAACAGAAGCGTGAGACCAACAATATTTGTTATTGCACATATGATGGAAATATAAAAAAGGTATTTTTTACACAATAAGCTAATTTTATTACACAAACGTAATCTCAGAAAATTTTTAATTTGTAAAAATCAAAACAACATCAATGTTCACTGTGTCTCACTTTGTCCCTCACTATAACTACTGCCCTTCCTCATTCAAATGGAGGGTCTTGAGGGAGTTGTATGCTGCACATGCTGAGGCAGACTGAGTTGTGATATTGGGCTACATAAATAAAATTGTCTTGACCACTATAAATAATAATAAAAAGTTTAAAATAATATAAAATATTATTTATTATTTATTATTTATAAAATCTGTATCTACTATTGTAAATAAATTAATGCACCTTGATGGATTAAATACTTGTTTCAGATCTATTTTCTGATCCATGAATATAAATGTTTCTCTTTTTTTTTTACACTTTTATTATGCAATTTATAAAAATAAAATAAAAACAAAAACATACAGAAGCTGTAAATGAAAGTGTGAAATTTAGGCCTCTATTTTGTCAAGTGAGCAATTTTGCTCACAAAATATACTATCTAAAAATGACAACAAAAAAAACTAATGCAAATCTTTGCAGAAAAATTGTAGTTGAAATGTATTTAATTTATGTTTTGTTATGAAATGTGACCAAATTGAAGCTATCTTGTGAAAAGAGTGGCTTAAAGCATCAGTAATCTTTCTAGTAGACGCTGAGGAAACTGGATCAGCTAAGATCAAGAGAAAGAAACAGGTCATTACAGACCAACACACACACACACATTTCATTCTCTCTCACACACACACACACACACACACACACACACACACACAATTTATTTTTGGACGGGTTTACAAATACTGAGTAAGGGCACATAAACAAAGAAGATGCAAATTGACTTTCTGGATACAAAATACAGACAGTAATACAAACAGAGAAAAAGTGTCTGTCCGTGTGATTGTGAGTGTGAGACAGACGTTTGAATGTGGCCAGTGACCAAAGGCAAGTCTTCATCTAAATGCTCACAAGTTTGACAGTTGAACAGGTCAGATTTGCACATATTAGACTCCGAGATCCATTTCCATAAATGTTAGAATAATTATGAGGCAGCTTAAAACTTGCCTGTAAACAAGCAGTACACTCCATATAAAGTGACGTCTAAACATCACTATAGTATTCTTGTAGCGGGACTTTCTGTATGTTCGTTTTCTATGTTTTGTTCAATTCTTTAAACTCTCCAAACACTGTATTAGTTTCATCCGCAAAAGACATTTAGGCAACACGTTTCTTAAAAAACACATGAATCAGGGTTTAAGTTCCTATTTTCTATAAGTGCTCCGTCGTGCTGTGCCTTGTGTTAAGCGTACCTTGTGGTTCTGGTAGGACGTCACAGCGATGAAGGCCGTCTCAGAGAAGACGTGGGTGCAGAAAGCAGTGTTTTTGGAGCCGAAGCCGTTGTTCTCGTCAGCCTTGACAATGTGGAGACGAGGCTGGTATTTGTGCATGGAGTTGAGTATTATCTGCGCGTGGGGAGAGACTGAGTAGGTGAGACTGACAGAGCCGTCATGTTTCCAGAAACCCACCGGCAGATGCTGGGACCTGGACTAGACTGGAGGCCAGGTGAAGGGTATAAACCCAATTTATGTCAAGATACCCAGATTTTTTGGATGACCTGAATCTTTGAGAGATATTCCTGGTTTACATATTAGTAGGATCACACTGCTGTAAGACAAGAAGAAAAACAAATCAATATTTTGTTTTCCGAGGCCATAGCCAGGATTTGGAAAAATACCGATGTCATCTTCTTTTGCCTGATTTTAGTTTAGTGTGCAATTGTGTAGTATACAGGTGAATTACGTCTATTAGGCCTAGGCTTGTTCTATTTGATTTTTTCTAAAAAAGGTCTTATTTGCAAAAGAATCCTGCACGGAACCAGGCAGCTGCCACCTTAAAACAACATGGATTAGTGAAGGATATTATACACTGATTATTTAATTTAATTAATCAAATATGGTATCTGTGGATGATTCCTTTCATCCACATCTGAATAATTCATGGTTATATCATATCAGACCAGACTCCACAGGTGCTGATATATTGGAAAGGCCTACATTTCAAAATATAACTCAATGTAACCACTGATCATTAAACTGCCACAGTAACTGTTGGGTTTGTTTTGGGGTTTGTTTATTTTTTTTTTTGCGAAACTGTAAGTGACTTCTTGAAGGTTGCACGACGTTTGTGTGCTTGGTGGCCACTTACTAGCATTCTGTTATTCATTCAAAAGGCTGTAACGTTGCTACATTTGGCTCGGAGATACCAGACATGTCAAACTGCATCGGCTCTCTGCGCTCAATCCGAGTCCACGACAGTTTCTAATTGGACCAGAGCCGCCTGCGTGTCAGCACGTCTGCTGCTCAAGGGCTCACGGTTTCATCGCGGCGACATGGATTATCCAACGGACCTCTGAGTCACTGACACCGTTACCTCTAATGTAACAAGCCTGGGAATATGTTCGTGGAGTTCTGTTCAGGACTGCAGCTCTCGGGCTGGGCCTGACCCGAGGCTGTAGTTTGTGCAGTCATTCTTCTTAAATTGAAAACATCACTCAGGGTTTGGCCATTTAAAATGCATGTTATGGCTATTTGACCGTTGTCGGTGTGAAACGTATGATTTGTGTCAGTGTCTGTTTACAGCTTGGCAGAGGCCCAGAACCAGCCTGCACATTCGAGGGGTAAAAAATTGAGTTTTTGTTTGTTTGTTTGGTTTTTTTATTCCAGCAAACACACACCAGGAACATCTCGTCTCGTCCTGTCCGTGAAACGGAAACGCGCCACATTAGCGAAATGCTATTAAGGAGACAGACTCACGTGTCCAAAGGGGTCCAGGTGGTTGTTGGTGAGTTTGAGCTTCTGAAAAGAGACGAGCTGGCGGCTCCAGTGCGCCCCGGTGGCGGGAGAGTCCGGGTGAACGTAGAGCCTCCCGGGCATCGCGGGCTCGGCCTTTCCCGTCACCGACCTGCGCGGCAGAGAAGAAGCGAGGCGGTCAGACGGCGACACTCTGCGGTCCGGCCGCTCTGTGGCGGAGGAGCAGAACATCTGTCTGGTGCTTTAGTTGGACGCAGCAGAACATCTGTCTGGTGCTTTAGTTGGACGCAGCGATGCGCCGCCTGTCACCGCGGCCTCCTCCACATGTGCTGCAGCCTCGGTTCTTTCCCGTCAGAGACGCTAACGGCTCCTGACGTTTTCATCAGTGCGTCAAACGGCTGCGCGCGCGCTTCCCTTCGCGTGTCACTAATAATACAACTAATTAAATAACTAATGTTACTGTGTTCAAACAGTCTGTGTTTGGGGTCTGTCTGTAAGGTCAAACATGCAAAACCAATCCAATGAATTAAACTTAAACAAAACGAAATAGAATTTTGGAAAGAAGCGCAGCCTGTTACCGTTGAGGATAAATCGCCTCCTGTAGCTTTAGGCTGCAGACCAGCACCGACTGTTTCCGGCCCGCTACATAGTAATAAGTGTGTGATGCTCTGAAGGACCATTGATGGATCTCACTGTGGAGTCAGTGGGCTGTTGGGATTTTCATGTGAGGCTTTAATCCGGCTCTGTGCCGTCTGTCCGCCCGGTGAACCCTTCTAACCGGCGGGCAGGCGGGAGGGGGGGGGGTCACGGGGGAACTAGGCCATCCCAATCTGCAAGAAGGACCCGACCTTTCCACAGTGCAGAGGCGGTGATGGGGTGGAGTGTAGACCCACAACAACACGGCTTTAGGTTGAGCTTTCTCATGTAAAATGCACAATGGCCAACATAATAAAATAAATTGTCTATATATATATGTGGGGGGGGATATTGTATCCAGAAGTAGCTAAAAGATACTGCTTATTGATTAATTTTATTTGGAATAGTGGTGGTTCAGTTATCATTTTTTTAACCCTTCATCGCCCATGATGTTCATGAAAGGTCATCATTAATAAACAATAGTGTTCTGCTCACACACACACACACACACACACACACACACA